>CP099851.1:20923042-21055647 GCA_030062745.1 Capitulum mitella | reverse complement strand
CTAAACGAATAAATGTGCGGGTCCGGACAAAAGAATGGACAATGTCCTTCACCATGTCTGGGTGCTTGCTCTCCAGCACACGGGTGAGCCCTGCCACCACGCCAAGCTCGCGGCTGAGATGGTCCGGCTGCAGGGCATGGTGGGCGCAAAAGTCGCTCTCGAGTTGATGGAAAGTTTGCTGCTGCTCCTGCTCCTGCTCAGCCGGCGCCGTGAACTTGTGTGTAATAGTATACGGTAGGTCGGTAGTTCTGCTCGTTGGCAGGTGGGTCAATGTCGTGACAATCAGGTCCTCTGGACTGGACGAATAGTCCAGTCGTCATATTTCAAATCATGATCCGTGCCAGCCAGCTCTTCCACCGTTGCAGCGACAGCGGCACCGGACGTGGATGAGCTGTCGCCAGTGTTGCACGTTGAGGCGCCACCGGCCAGTGCCTTAAGTACTGCACGGGGAGGAGTCACATCGCCAGCACCGGACGCGGGGGCACCGTTATCGGTGCTTGACTGTAGTGAAAAGGACTGATACATTGCGTGGTAGGAATGGACCAGGCTGAACCAGACCAGATCGTGTCTGTCACGCTCCCCCCTGCATAGAGGTTCCACTGCTGCTGCGAGAAAAAGTATATTGGAAAAGATGTTGGAGATAATAATAATCTCAACACAGTCTGACTAGTTGAAATGCAGCCTGGTCAAAAATAGATGTTTTTTGAAGTAACATAATGCATAGCATACTGACAGGACATGCAATGTTTGCAGGCACAGAAACATAATCAGGCCTGTGGCATAAACATGCAATGTGGCATGTTTTCTGCCTGCAAAGATAAATCAGTAAAATAATCATCACAAAACAAATAACAAAATCATTATAAAACACAGTTTGGAAACATGAAAAAGGGCATATATTGTGTATGGACTCCACAGTATTCAGGCAATTGTGTCAGGATTCAGGCAAATTTATGTGCTTCAACACCAAAACATGTGGATAGGTAATCCCAAAATTTAGAAGACGAATTCTCAAAAATGTCCTCCCATGTATGGGCCTGTGGCATTTCAGACAAGCATTCTATTAATAATTCCAGTTAAACCTAAGGTATTGACCTAGTTTCACATTCACATCCATACAAGGACTAAGAAAAGAGTAACAACAAAGGAATACAACAAAGTATGTGAGTCATTGCCTGTTCAAATGCAGCCAGCTACAACTTTGTACCACTACATCATACAACAATGATGAGCCATTTTCCGCCCCTAATGCACCACAATTGAACACACTGATTTTTGTCTGCAGCCCCAGCCAATCAAAGTGACTAGTGCCACCTTGTGACTCCAACAGGGCACAAGGATGCTCTGCAGCTCTTAGGCCCAGTCAACCTGTTGCACATAAATGCACAAGAAGACATTCACCACTCACTGGAGAAAGTTCCATATACCCCCCAGGTAAACATGCATCTCAATTCATCTGCCAGCATTTATTCCTATCAGTACTTATTGCAGAATGCATACAATCAGGCAACACAGTGCTGCACCTGCATTAGCTGACTGTGACTGTAACTTTTCACCATCCAAATACTGTTCACAATTTCAAAATGCTGTATTCTCAACCAGCAGGGAAAGCTTGTGAGGTAACTCTCTGAGTGGTGTAAAGATGAAATGGTGAAGGAAGGGTAAATGCATTTTGCAAGGAAAAAAAGCAAGCAAACATACACAGCAAGTACACAAGACCATAATAGGCATGAACATGCTCAGCAAGATATTACTACCAGTGTCAATGTCATCACAGAACTTGCATCACATCACAATACTTAGCATTCATATCCAAAGTTTCCAAACATGCAATCACTGGAAAGTCATATGACACTTGCTATTTGTTTGCATCATGAATCTTCAGTCCTGAATTCTAACAGTAATGCTGATTATAATCTCAGATGAAACCAGCAGTTCTGCATCCTCTTCAGTGTTGTTGAGGATAAGCCTGCAAGGTAATGTACCATTTTCACAATGGTTCCTGGGAAGTTGAAATGGCTGATCATTGCAAGGAAAATCCCACATAATTTTATACAATTTCACAAAATCTTCATAACATGAATACCAAGCACTGCATCTGAGCAAAACCACACAAAATCATAATGGGGTAACTACAACAGCTAAAGTAATTACATCATATAATACTAACAAGAGTAGGGTAATAAAGTATGCATGCTCCATGTAAAATAATGCAAGGAAACATGCATTAATCCAAGGTGACAGTTTTCAGACTATCTTGCAATACATCATGCTATGCTATTGCCATACAACAGTGGCAGCAGCTCATTGTTTGCTTGTTTGTTGTGACTAAGGACATGCAGTCTTTTGGTTTCAAGCATCCGTGTCTTGAGGAAGGTCTTGTGTTTGTTTGTTTGTATGTGGGTTAGGACACACAGCCTCCTGGGCTCCGGTGTCCAGTCTTGGGTCAAGTTTTGTGTCTCGTCCGGCGTCGGTCGTCTGCAGCTAGTTGCCATTCATCTCCCAATTTTGCCAGTACTGCGCTGGATTCCGCATCATTTTGAGTGCTAAAAACTTTGGAATCCCAACAACAAAACATGCCTTTGCGCTCCAGCGGTGAAACGTCGTCAAATCTTTGCAGATGATAGGCATCCCTGCAATCGTTCTTGGAACAATACATTCAATTCCATTGAATAGAATTGTGGAATGAAATATAATGTAGGATGTCAATGGTGCGTCAAAAAATAAAACAACGCAAATACTGCCAGATTACTGCCAAATAAAGGAGAAAAACCCATGACGTCACTGGGCGTGAAGTTTTCACTTGGGCGTACCTTGTAAGTAAAGGTATCTTGTGTAAAAACAGCATATATTTTCTGGGTCGCCGAAAGGTACCCCTACGGGATGTGAAAACGTACCGCGCTGCCATTTCCAGTAGGTAACACCATTTCTGTTAGGTCTAAAACGAAATATACCAGGTGACCATTGGTCACAATATCGGCAGAGATCGTCGGTACAGTGGTCGCCCGCCGTATTAAGTCTATGGCCACAAGAGCGCCGACCGGCCGGTTGAAAGCGCCGACGAAATGGTCACCTAGGAGAATCAACGCACCAGAAATAGTAGAAGTGTTCATGATACTGGAGAAGAGTACCCTGCGGTGAAGTTGTTGACAGTTGAGGACGACAAGCTCGAAAAAGACGCGGCGGTTCAAAGTTAAAAATTTTCAGACGTACCTATACTTACCTAGCGAAGCCCAAGCCATAGAAACCCAGCAAAGTCAGTGTGCATACGTATTGATCAGTCAGCTTTTTTGGTGACGAAGTGTCGTGGGGAGATTGTGATGGAAAATGGAAGGCCGGCCAACCGAAAAGAATTCGACCGAAAGTTCAGTGTGGGCATGCCAACTGCTCGTTTGATGGTAGCAAGCAGTCTTCCGAGGCTCACCAAGCTGAAACACCCGGGAAAACTTGTGAAAATAAAGGTGCAAGGCCCCTTCTGTCCTGAAGGGCGATGGGCTAGCTGGGTCAGCAGGGTGAAAGGTAAGTTCAAGGGACAAAGGTCTCCTAATTCGTTATAGCCTATCTGCAACGTAGGGCACACTTAATGAGAACTCATGTCCACCAATATGCAAACCATGGTAAGGATGCCAACATAATTTTACAGGCAGCCTGAATCCCACGGGCACAATCTCTCATGGGTTGCAGGGGCATGTCCCCCCACGGATTTCCAGAAGTGGTAATTTACCCCCATATTTAAGGTGTAAAATCGTGATTTTCCATAAGAGACAATTTCTTGAGCTTCAGAATCTAATAAATAAATAATGGTTTCAACCACAGTTTTTCATACAGTGCCCAAAGAAGTGATTTTTACTCTTGCCATACCTGTTCTTGTTGAACTGCAGTCAGCTTGATCCCCTCAATTTCTGAACTGAGGCTACACCCATGTGGAATTCTGCCCTGAATGGGGCAGATGCTGATCCATTTGGGGAAGGGTCATGCCTCTGGTAACCTAACCTACCCATCAAAACACAATTTCTGACAGATTTATGCCACTGGTAGTGTGAGCTGCCCTGATACAAGAATTTGTCTCAAAATTTCAAAAAGCTACCCCAGATTTCATATTTTGCCCTAACCCTGCCCTAGTGACATCTGTTGAGATCTGCCATATTCTGCAGACTGGCCTTATAGGGATGGAGGAGTAATCATTTGGTAGGTGCCCCTTCTCTAACTGACAAATGAGATTGTGAGATGGCATCATCTAAGGTTTGGCATCTGCACAAATGTTCCATAATTTCATCACACTGTTCAGTGTTATGTCATGTGGGGAAATTCTGGCACAATACTGCCAGAATTCCACCACAATCCCTCTGATGTTGTTTAGGTACATTGTTGTACATTTGTGCCCGTCACAGAACATCACATGAATCAAATTCTGGCACATACCTTTGTATGTTGAAAATTAAGCACAGTCTTACTTAAACTGAAGCACATCAGTATTGAAATTTATTTACATTCACCTTGAAATTTGAATGCAGCTGATGCCAAACTGAAACTTAGTCACTGTTTGTCAAAAAAGTGGAATGTCTGTCAGTCATGATGATTTGGGCTAAGTGCAACTCAGCTATAACATTATGTGGCATCCCTTGTTTTTTGTACCTCCATATGTTACCTATCTCCATTCACTATGCATATCATGAAACTTATCAACACCAACATATTTGTGCTGGAATTTGTGTGCATTCACCCTGAAATCTGAATGAAGCTTATGCCATACCTAGACAAACAGTCATAAGGGTTTTGGAAAAGCAGGATGCTTGTCAGTGATGATGATTTGTGCTTAAGTGTGCATCAACTATGAGTTTATGTGGCACCCCATTTATTTTCTTACCACCCGATTTTAACTAGGTATCTTAACCATATACCCATCATTCAAAGAGCATATGGCCAGTGCAACTAAAACTTTGGATGCACATT
The DNA here is from genome assembly GCA_030062745.1 of Capitulum mitella. NCBI lineage: Eukaryota > Metazoa > Arthropoda > Thecostraca > Pollicipedomorpha > Pollicipedidae > Capitulum > Capitulum mitella. The sequence continues at coordinate 21,050,694 of CP099851.1, read as the reverse complement.
TGAAATTTACATTTGCAGGTACACAGTTGGGATAGCATGATCTCTAGATATTCAGATGTCTGTATATGCCATCTTGGCACTCATGGTTAATTGTAAACAGTCAATTGTGGTATATTGTATTGATGAATGTAGTGACGTTCCCAGAGGGAGTGAAAACCTTGGCAAAGTTGAAGAAATGTATTTTTGGCTCGTCTTCCCATGCATCATTTCTCAGTTAGCCTGCCAGTTTTACCATCAGGGCCGTGTTCAGAGTCCGTCGGCAGCTCCAGCATGTGAATGCTACTAAAGAGTGAAGAATACTATTTTATACTATATTTTATATAGTTAATAATACTAAAGAGTTAATAATACGTTGGAACGGTCCAGACACGGCACACTCGGACTGGCTCATACAGGCAGTGCTGAAGAAGCATAGCTTCAACTTTGTGAGGGGTCGAACGAGTCAGTTGCATGGGCTCTTGAGGGCGTAGCGATTTCTCACCACAGGACCACCAAATGTGCTGGCGGATACATTTTCAAGGATTGACAATGTGTGCTGGTGCCATGTACGAAGACGATCCGGCAGAAACAGCGTTAGCTCTGTGTAGGAACATTGTAGGGGAGGTGCCGTGTGAGCACAGTCTGAGATTAGCAGAGCTAGCTGTGTGTGTGTGTGTGTGTGTGTGTGTGTGTGTGTCAAAGAGCGTCAAGTGGTCCTAGGTATCTACAATACCAGCTGCGTAGCTCTAGTCGACTTATGTTCCATGGGCTTCGCCGACCGAATCTTTCCTTCATTGTGAAGTAAATAAACCTTGTGAGCTCCGACACTAACAAAGTTTCGAGGACTAATAGGAGGCAAATTGCAGATGTTTACGCACGTTGGCTGGTGACTCCTACAATTCAACGAACTCACGGTTGAAAACATCGACCGATATGTAACTTTCTTTTATAAGACCCACCGCGCACGCACAGTTACGTTCGGCACGGCATTACGGCATTGCATTAAGAACATATATAAAACTTGTCAAATTTGCACTTTTGGTCAGGGTGACCACTTGGCAGTTTCCACATTGGGTCGGCGACCACCAAGTAACTTTTTTCACCCCTGCCCTACATATTCGCCTCGTCCACACGCGCCTACCCCGTAAAGTGGAGACATGTTTAAAGACAAGTAGACAACTTTTCAAATATCATTTAAGACATTTGTGACCATTTTCTTCTCCATTAAACAGAAACATTCACCAACTGTTTTGATTTCTATTTAAACACCAATTTATTAGCCAAGTCGAATGTTAAAATAATAAACGTTTTTTTAATCTACATTGCATTTGAAACACAAAACATTAAAAACACTCCGGGCAATTGGCGCCAATTTTACAGTATTGGCCCACAGAGGGCCCTGGCATTGGCTGTGTAGCGCTCCCGGGGTTTTTGGTCCGACACGCCTCCCCGAACGAAATACAGATTACCTTGAATGATGCATTATGGCATCGGTTTCTGCGAAATCAACAACGATCGTAATAGCATTCTGTGAAAATTAAGCTATTGTATACAGCTTGAAAATAAAAAACAAAAACAGCATACACACGACGTGAGATAATCAAGACAAATGATTGACAAATATGTAGTGACAAATGACAAATGGCATTACAAACGACAAATGACAAATGATGACAAATGGACAAGACAAATGATTAGCAAAATGCAACTTAAGCAGCGGCGACCAAAGCTAGACTACAACGCCTCGTTGCAGTCATGACAAGAGATGCTTTAACTCGCGCACGACCGTCGGTCCGTTTCGGACATGCGTGACTGGGGGGGGGGGGCAGCTGGCCGCCCCCCCTCTAACTCACAAACGGTTGGTCGCACGATAAAAAAAGCATACCGTTGGAAAGCTTGTGACGAGTAGAGCTCGAAACTGGTCTCATTTTTTAGTTTTAGATAATATGTAAGCAATTTACGCCCTATATATGTTTTCTCATAGCCGACTGCATGAGACCGAGAAATGGCCTGAATCTCAAGGGCTGTGACTAAAAACGCATAGGTAAAGGCACCAACGCACAAGTAAAGGTCCGCGGATGCCAATACACATCTAATTTCCCAGATTTGTTCAATATATACGCCGAAACGTTGAGTTAAAGACACCGCATTTCTCGCGGCAGCTCTAGGCGTGCGCTGCTGCCGTATGCGGTAACAAATTGAAGGGAGCTAATTTTAGCGTTCCTTTATTTTCACGAAAAAGACGATCTATGTAGATTTTATTGATCTTAGTGGTTCTTGTGATGGTTTTTCATGCTTAAATTTTGAAAAAACTCATAAGTTACCAATTTACAGAACTGGTGGAGCTTTATTCCCGAGAGCCTGTTTATTTCCAAAATATGCTACTTTTCCAAACTTTCTGAGGTTCCTGGTATTACTTACCTCTGTGCAAGCTAGTTCTGCCATTTTCTACCCATTCTGAGTAATTCATCGTCGATTTTGACGGTGGTACATTTTGGCTCACTACAGTTGTTCGTGACCTGACCTCAGGTCAATGGCTGGAAGTCATTGATACTTTGACCAATGACGGTAACTAGATGTCTGCTTCACTCCACATTAAAAATGTTGTAAAATACTCCGCCACTTTCCGAAAAAACTATGACATGTTTTAAAAATGGGCTTGAACTTAGGTCAATAAACCGGAGGATTCCGAAAAATCTGAGATATCAGATTTGTTGTATCTGTCACTGAATTATGAATATGTTATGGTACCATCAAAAGGACGAAAATCCGTCCCGTAATTGTTAATTTTGCCAGCAATCCTACCCTCCATACCACCGCAATCACATTGTACACACAAAAAACCCGGAAACCGAAGATGAAAACCGAAACCGAAAAACCGAAACCACTTTGAGTGTGTGCCGCGACTATTGCTTTTGGCGAACGAGGTCGGTTCTATGCAGTGATATGCCGTCGGTACCTTGTGACGTGGAGCTGCACAATCGCCGAGTTGATAACTGGAAGTTAACCCGCGCACGACCGTCGGTCTGTTTCCAGCATGTACGACGGGGGGGGGGGGGCAGTTGGCCGACCCGCTCTATCTCACGAACGGTTGGTCGCACGATAAAAATAAGTATACTGTTGAAAAGCCTGTGACGAGCAGAGCTCGAAACTGGTCTCATTTTTAGTTTTAGGTAATATGTAAGCAATTTACGCCCTATATATGTTTTGTCATAGCCGACTGCATGAGACCGAGAAATGGCCTGAATCTCAAGGGCTGTGGCTAAGAACGCATAGGTAAAGGCACCAGCGCACAAGTAAAGGTCCGCGGATGCCGATACACGTCCAATTTCCCAGATTTGTTCAGTATATACGCCGAAACGTTGAGTTAAAGACACGGCAATTCTCGCGCCAGCTGAAGGAGTGCGCTGCTGCCGTATGCAGTAACAAATCGAAGGGAGCTAATTTTAGCGTTCCTCTATTTTTGCGAAAAAAGACGATCTATGCAATTTTTATTGATCTTAGTGGTTCCTATGATGGTTTTTCACGCTTAAATTTTGGAAAAATTCTTTAGTTACCAATGTACACCATTGTCGGAGCTTTATTCGCGAGAGCCTGTTTATATCCAAAATAGACTACTTTTTCAAACTTTTCGAGGTTCCTGCTATTACTTACATCTGTGCAAGCTAGTTCTGCCATTTTCTACCCATTCTGAGTAATTCATCGCCGATTTTGACGGTGGTACATTTTGGCTCACTACAGTTATTCGTGACCTGACCTTAGGTCAATGGTTGGAAGTCATTGATACTTTGCCCAATGACGGTAACTAGATTTCCGCTTCATTTCACACTAAAAATGTTATGAAATATTGCGTTAATTTCCGAAAAAACGACGACATGTCTTAAAAATGAGCTTGACCTTAGGTCAATGACACGGAAAATTCCAAAAAATCTGAGATACCAGATTTGTTTCATCTATCACGTTTACTAATCCCTGAAAGTATTATTGAGATATCTTGTTTTGCGAAAAAGTTGGAGGGCGCTAAACTTTTTTTGGACATACGTCTGTTTGGCCTGACTTAGGTCAGGCACCTGACCTGACCTGAGGTCACAATTTTGACACGAGATGTAAAATTGATGAAGCAAAACGTGCACAAAGTTTCGTGGCTCTGTGTTTGTTCGTTGTCTCGCAATCCCAGAAAATCCTCAGGGGGGCAGTCAACTGCCCCCCCCCCCAGTCGGGGGCGGGTTAAATTTAGCCTTACCATATTTTGTAAAGCTTGCAAAACCTCCTTTGTAGTGCTCCTGTAGCAAGCACGCGCCTCGTGCTGGTCCCCGCGCGTGGTGTTGTAGATGATGCTGTTCTCCAGTGGATTCTCTGTTGAGCGAACCAGATTTCGTGTCGATGCACACCACGACTGGCGATTAGGCACCGGAAGGACGTCGTGTCGATGGTTGGCAATGTTCTCGAGCTCCACTGAATATGGGAGAAATCGTCTCCCGCATTCGTTCACATGGCGTCGCTCGGCCGGAGCGGCAGCGGGGCACCTAATTAGTGTTTGGCGTCATCGGAACGGCAAAAGAACGGGGTTTCCGTTGGTTCCAATTTCGTGTCAGTCATTCGCGCCTTTGCATTCGAAACCACAGTAAAAACCATTTTGAGCGCGAACAGCGGCTGCCCCTTACGGAGGATGAGGTCGACTCTGCTAAATGATTCCCTGCCGACACCTTGTTGTGGTTGGCCATAGTGTCCTCGGTTTCGATCTTTAACGGTTTCCGAGATCATAACGCCATTTTAAAACCTTGCAAAACGGGCATTTTTGTGTTCCCGAGGCTAGCACGTACCAATGGCGTAGCCAAGGTGGAGCCAAAACGGCCATGGCCCCCCTGAAGGCCAAGCGGGACCCCATGGCGGCCGAGTGAGCACCCCTGGGGCCGAAGACTCCAGTTCTTTGGATAGCGTGAGATACCCGCAAGGTGTCTTACACTGTCCGAAACAGACAATTAAAGCAAAATAAGAACATTTTAAGAATTAGAGAACGCTTCCGAACCTAACGGAAACGTACTCCGAATACACAAGAAGGCTTTGTGAGCTATGAAGAGGGGCCCGTGATCTGAATGAACATTTAGGGGCCCCTGCTAGCTTGTAGGGGAGTTGACTGCTTGTCTGGGGAGGGTCCCCTGTTGGCCCATAAAGGACCCCTGTCAGCCTCTGAAGGGACCCCTTTCGGTCTGGAAGAAGGCCCCTGTCCCTGCCTCCAGAGGTCGACAGGAGCCTTTTACAGGCGGATAGGGTGCCTTCTACAGACAGGCAGTGATCCCCTGGCCAACAGGGACCCCTAAACGACCATTCAGGGGCCCCTGCTTCCCTGTAAAGATGTCCCTGTCGACCTGTAAGAGGCACCCGCCAGGTCGGCAGGAACATCTTTACAACCGAGTATGAGCCCTTTGCACTTCAGCGGAGCCCCTTTACAAACCGAGAGTAATTTTAACCACATGGGGCCCCACTGATGACGAGGGCCAGGCGCGGATTCAAAGGGGGGAGCAATTGGGGAGATCGCCGTCTCCCTGTTGAGGCCTAAGAAGGGGCCCTTGTCAGACTTAAAAGGAGCTCCGAAGGGGCCCTTGTGAGACTTAAAAGGAACTCCGAAGGGGCCCGTATGAGCTTCACCGGGTCTCTGTAAGAACCTGACGGGCTCTTAATGCAGGCAGGACGGCCTCTTGCAGGGTTAGATGATCTCTGAGACACAAAGAAGGTCCCTGAAGCTCCCAAGGGCCCCTGAGACCACAACAGGGCCCCACCACGGCAGAGTTTCCCTGAGGCCGCCAGATGGCTCATAGGGCCCCTGAGACGGTCATACTGCATATAAAGTGACCAAACTATCCAAGCGACCTGGAGCGCTACATTTGTCATTTTTACAAGGCGTTTTAAGGGGCTTTTGTCTCACGGCGCTTTGGTAGTCAGCTCTTCTGAGGTGTTTCACTCATGCTTCCTTGCACAATTAACGCTTCCAGATAATTGCTGTTCTCCCGTTTATCCCGCACTCGAAACACTTTTACCATCAAACCCAACGACTGATGCACTTCATGACGCGAAATTGTTTCTGGCTGCTCTTATTTTATCATATATAAATTTTATATTAGATGTTTTCCGATGTTGTGAATGAGTGTAAACATGAATGAGTAAGCATTATGAATGAGGTCACCATGATTGGGTTTGGTTCATTTGCGTGGTTTTTTAAATGAAGTGAAATGAAGAGTAAAGTGTCTCATAATCAAGGAATGCAATACTGAGCCAACCAGACTGAGAAATTTAAACAGAGTACCAAAAAGTGGGAAAAATCATCCAAAAGGTGTAATTTTATGCTTCTTAACAAGCAATTTGGACATAGATGACCACTAATTTTGTTTTCTATGGCCCAAAATAATGATATCGGTATGCATTGTGACCATGAAACCAATATAAATCGCCTGGGAAAAATTTCAAACATTTGAACCGACCTTACTAGGTCACCTCTAGAATGTATTAGTCACGAAATAATGATGCCAGGCATCTTGACCCGGTACCATTGTCAATGCATCCACATGGTTTGCTTTCACAGGAAATTGTCTCTTGGTATGGAAAAAAGTACTCGAAAATATCCTTGTCGCGCAGGTCGACGAAGTTGCCTGAGGATATAAATGCTGAACCGTAAACCTATTGTGGAGATGTGTTCGTTGCTCCTGAGAACCCTTGTAGCAAATTTTGTCAAAATCCGAGAGACAAGGATGTAAAATCGATTCTTCGACTGGTCGATCTGTCCTGGAACGCCCCAGCTAGCAAAAATTTCGGGAGATGTTGTGCCTCCACCCTGTATTTGCTTGAATTATTATAGCATTTAATCCCTAGTATTGATTGATTTGCAAATTAAATATGGGGCCCTAATATGATGAGCAATTCAGGTGAATGCAGTTAATCTCCAGGGTATCATATTTGTGAATGTTACATCGATTAAAAAAGCATCTGTATCATTAACTGGATGTTGTGTGCCATCTTCTTTCGTCATACATTGCGAATATATTTCCTAACCCTGTTGCGTTGTCATCGGGATATTAGTGGAAACATGTATTTGTAACAACGTGTAGAAGGAGCGTGACCTAATTTAGCATGTCTGTTATGAGCAGAAGCTGATAAACCCATTCCTTTATTGCAGTGCCTTGTGTAGCCATCAGTGGATGGCGCCGGCCAATCAGCACCCGCAGTGAATGCTGGCAGTGGTGCGCCGGCTGGTCGCTGGCCCGTCGCTCCGGCCGCGCACCACCGGAACACGACTGGTGCTGGCATCAGCGGCATCTTGCCATACCCCGCCGGGAGCTGTGCCATTGCCTCTCACAATGAGGGTGCTCAATGTGGCAGAAAAAAACGATGCAGCGAAATGTTTGGCCGGCATCATGTCGGGCGGGCAAGCTCGCAGGGTCAGTCTCTGTGGGTAGGTCGTCTGGGTAGGAAGGCGCTGACCGACAGTAGGAGAAGTTAGACGGGAAGGCGCGGTTCCCTTGGGACCAGGGTATACTGTGATGGAGGGTCTTATAGCAAATATCTCCACTGTGGAATAAAGCTGTTGTGTTGAGAATGGTGTAATATGGTGTTCTCGTTTTGTTGCTGGTGCTTAAATCCGTCATTGTGGTGCCTATCAGTGTTAAGTCTTGATGTTTTCTTGTGTGAGTTATGTCTCGTTGTGTAGGTAATTTTATGCAAGGTCTGTTTGTGCAAGTATGCTTCAAAAGGTCTGTTTGTGCAGATACATTTGCAAAAGGTTTGTCGGTGGAGATACATTTGCGTAAGGTTCAAGAATTAGAGCATTATGATGGATCAGTTGTGAAAACATCTGTGAACAGAACTTAAATCTGACTGAAAGGAAGTCAGCTCTATTGTGGTTTACAGCGGGAGGGCCTGTCCAGGTTCAACAAGATCTACGAGTTGGACTACGATTTGCTGGGATCCCGATGTCAGATGGTCATGACATCTGTCTCTGGTCACTTGCTGAGCTACGATTTTCCAGCGAGCTATACCTAGGTGTGTGTTTTTAGCAGATATGAGTTCGCCGAGTGTTTGCCACAGTTTTTTTTGTGCAGATTAATGCATGGTAACAGGATAAGTCAGGATGCTGACAGGCTGCATGCAGAAGGCGAGATTCTTAACTAGTGCTTTTCATGGCACATTTAGCTATGAAATCCTTGTTACCAGCTTCATGGATACGAGAATGACATTGTGATATTTTGCGTAACCTTGCGGAATCGGAACGTAAGTGTTTCGTAATTTGATCGAAATATTTTCCTAGGATAATGTTTGAGGTCACTGGTGATGCTCATTGCTAGGCGGAACTGATCGCGTGGACCATGCAGTATAACGTTCAGAAACGAACGACACGGTCGTGTATTCCTCTCCGTGCCAGTTGCCAGCCGGGCTCAAATGTCAACAAGAGGGCTGAAGCCCGACTCGCCAGGGCTGGAGACCAGCCGCGTATCATGCTGAGACACCGAGCACGACACTGGCAGGAATATTATCTCGCTAAAACACCAGTTTCCTACACTTACAACATGCCTAGTTTGTAGGATACCCTCCAGTGTGACCATTTTATTTCCGGACTCCGCAGCGCATCGATATAAGCTGTTCGACCCTGTTTGACCGTAACTGCGCTGTTCTGCTGGCGAAGCCGACCGTGGGCACGTGACAGGCCTGCTGTCCGTACCGCCAGGAAGTGGATGAGCTGCAGTCCGCTGGTGCTGTTCGACTGTCCCGTGGTGAAACAGTGCTCGGCCGACTACGAGCCGATCAAGGTGAGCGCAGCCACCGCGGCTCTCCCAGGGGGGGGAGGGGGTTACAGCAGGAGCTGGTACCCCACCGCGGCGAACGCTGGACAAGTCCGCCAGGGCGCGAGTGTAGCGGTCGGGTATCGCGGTCTGGAACTGCGTGAAGTGGAACAGAGCCAAGCATTGTGTGAAATTAGGTTTTTGTTACTTTTATTTATTTTATTTTCGTACCTTTTATTATTTGCATTATATTTTATTCCACTTTTTATCATTTTTGTTTATTGCATATATATATATACATACATACATACATATACATATATATATATATATATATATATATATGTCTAATCCCATCTGACCCCTCCTCACTCTTCCTGACCCGGCGTGACCCGTTGTCTGACCCCGCCTGACCCTATCTGATCCCGCCCCATTCTTCCTGACCCGGTGTGACCCGTTATCTGACCCCGCCTGACCCCATCTGACCCCGCCCCACTCTTCCTGACCCGGTGTGACCCGCTGTTTGACCCCGTCTGGCCCCGTCTGACCCGGCCTGACCCGATGTGTGGCCGGTCTCGACAGCGAACGCTGGAGCGGGAGACGCCCCGCTGCCAGCTGCTGGTCATCTGGACCGACTGCGACAGAGAGGGCGAGAACATCGGCTTCGAGGTGATGGACGTCTGCCGCACTGTCCACCCGACCATCCGCGTCCTCCGGTGAGCGGGTGGGTCTGCTCGGCTGATAGTATGGCTGCAGTGGGAAAAGGCACGTCTGAGCTGAATGCATTTAGTCGGTTGTTGTACTCGTGTGCATGCGTTTCATGCCGTATGCTGTTCCTTGATTGGCGTAAATTTGGCTTGGCCGTCGCCTGGTGGAGACAACGATCGAAAAACTCAGTCGCTGCCGTGACAGTCATTACGGAGGCAGCGTGCCCTCCTGGCTGTCCTCACCGCTGCAGACCTGTCCCCGTCCCACCGCCCTCCGTCGGGCCGTGCGCCGCCGCCGCCCGCGTGTCCGGCTCTGGGGGGGCCAGTGACGCGCTGCGCCGGCCGCAGGGCGCGCTTCTCGGAGATCACGGCCGCCTCGGTGCGCCGGGCCGTGTCGCAGCTGCAGCAGCCGGACGGCCGCGCCAGCGCAGCCGTCGACGTCCGCCAGCAGCTCGACCTGCGCATCGGTCGGTGGCGCCCGCTCGTGGCGGAGTCGGGGGTGTTGTTTCGGTCGTGGTGGCGTGGTGGGTGACGCTCGGTCGTGAGGGCCTGGTGGGTGTCGCTGTCGTGATGAATTCCGCTTCCTTCCTCATGGGATGGGTGTCGCATGTCGTATGAAAGCCATTGCGGGAGTTCTATGTAGGAGGAGGCTGCGGCTTTCTGAAAGTGCAGGACGTTGATTTTTCAACATCGTGTGCTATTCTCGTCTCAACTTGCAGGCCACATTTACAGTGGTTGCGATTGCTGGGCTCGACATAACTATGATCCGCATTCAGTGAACCCGTACTGTGGCCTCGGAGCATATCTCGGCCATTGCTTATGACGGCAGCGCAGTAATTGCTAGGGTTTTTATTTATTTGAAGGTGCCCCAAAGTGCCGTGGCTATCCCTCGTGTTTTGCGCCGGTGGTCGCGCTTTTTTAACACTCCATCCCCGGCGGGTTTCGAACTCGCGACCCTCGCGTCGCTGACGTCCGGCGCCCGGCAGGTACGCGACCGGCCTAGGCGGCAACGAGCAGCGGCTGTACGAGCTGGTGACGCGCCACTTCCTGGCCTGCCTCTCGGCCGACGCTCAGGGCCGCGAGACGCTCGTCGAGATCGATGTCGCCGGCGAAAAGGTGGGTGACGTTACGGCACCGACGGTCCGGTCAGCTGACCTGTTTAGGGTGGGGTTGTCGCTGTTGATGAGGGGTCCGAGGTTATTGCCTGCCCGCTCAACTGCCATTCCTTGTAGGGGATTATGGACTGGAGCTTCACGACGGGTAGAGTTCAGCACTACAACACCGATCAAGATGGAGAAGATGATTTCCGGAAGGCTGTCATGCCATTGAAAAGAGAAGCCTTGGCTGATTTTGTGCATGGATTGCACGTTGGAGTCTGAGGCCTTCCTGCGATCGCCATCTCCTGTCTGAAACGTTTGTTACTAAAAGCTCGCTTCAACGTATTCTCATCCATCAAATCGGCGGGCATCGAACGTCATTGCCTCACCGTCCCACATCATAACGACAATTACATTGCGCGTCACCGAAACGGCGGACCGTCTCCCCCTCCCCCCGGTCCGGTCAACGGTCAGAACACAAACGGCACCAGTCGGCGGCGCTCGGGCGGGTACTCGGCGCCGAACCGCTGCTTGTTCCGCTCGTGCAGCCGCGCCGCGCAGCCGGCCAGGTACACGCTGGTGAACGCGGCGAAGAAGAGCGCCGCCGGCGTGCGCGCCACCAGCGCGTAGCCCCACCACTCGACCACCTCGCCGAGGTAGTTGGCCGCCGTGACGAGCTCGAAGAGGCCGCCGCGCGGCACGCTGTAGCGCGGCCCTCCAGGCCGCCGCAGCCGCAGCAGCCGCTGGTCCGAGTCGATGTTGACGGCGGCGCCGGCCGCGAACAGCACCAGGCCGGCCACGTGGATGACGGAGAACCGGCCGTCGGCGTCGGCGGCCGCCGGACAGCGGAGCGCCGCCACGCTCTGGAGCTGGCCGTTCCAGGCGGTGAAGGCGGCCGCCATCAGCACGTAGGGCAGCGGCTCGCGGGAGTCGGCCGCCACGCGCCACGGGTATACCAGCGAACGCTGGAAGTAGTGCGCGGCGAACAGCGTGAGCGGCAGCAGCGGCGGCCGCAGCAGCCGGCCGGCCGGCCGGCCCCACAGGTGCCACACCGGGATCAGCAGCGACGGTAGCTCCTGGCGGCCGAGCTCGGCGTCAGACGGCGGCAGAACACGGCACGTACACTCGGCAGAAACGTACAGCAGGGCCGCTCACTAGGGATTTTCACGACGGGTTTTGGTAGGGGTAACGAGTGTCCTCAGGGGTTTTGGTAGGGCGGGAACGACACTGACGATCAGGCACACTGAGCAGAAACGTCCGAAGGGGCCACTCAGGAGGGATTTCAGGAGGTACGGTCAGCGGAGACATGCAATAAGGCCGCTCGGGGGGGGGGGGGGGGTACTTTTAGGGGGATTTTAGCCGGGACAGTCAGCAAAGATGTCCAAGAGGGTCGCCCAGAGGGGACTTAGCAGGGACAGCTGGCAGGGACGTTCAGGAGGGCCGCCCAGAAGCGACATTCGGGGGGGGTGACATTCGGCAGATGGCCGCTGTGGACAGACGATCAGCCGGACACTCAGCAGCAGTTCGTATCAGACGCTCAGCAGCAGTGTTGGAAAAACTGTCGTTTTCTGGTGTCAGGGAGCACCAAAAAAATTATACTCCAAGGAAAATTTTGCACTCCAAAATGGCCATTTGCCCCCCCCCCCCCCCCGCCAAAAGACATGGGTATTCCTATTGAACCAGAGTTTGAATTTGATCACCTTCCCCCCCTTGATGGTTTACCATCCATACTCGGCCGCTGAAGTACACCCCGAACCCACGGCCAGCTGCCTTCCAACCCCCCCCCCGTCCTCCGGGTCAGCGACCCTGCTGACCTATCATGTAGACCCAGGAAACTGGTTTGCCCTCCTCCCAAACAGAGCCACTGGATCTGCCCTTGCTGGCCACATATGTTTGGAAAACACCTTGTTAGTCCATATTTCTCACATAAATGCATGACATTTTGTACTCCAAAAGGGAATTTGTACTCCGACACCAGGAAGAAAAACCAGGTTTCCAACACTGCTCAGCAGTTGGACTCGGTGGACGACGAGGCTCACCAGGTATTCAGAGTTGTCTCAGGACCGACCTCTCGTGTCTGCTATCGAGTTCTGGGGCTTTGACTGGTTCGACAGTGTTCGACACCGGAACACTGGGCGGAAGAAGCCGAGCGAAGCCCGAGCCCACCTATGATCGAAATGTGTTCTTTCGCAAATTTGTCTCCGAATGGCGGAAGGGGTGCGAGGTGCACCGCCATCATGTCCAGCCCAGTAGTCCCCCTGCCGCGGCCCGGCCAACCGACATTCAGACACCAGGAGATGCGTTTGCTGATCGGCCAGCGGAAGCGGTTGCGGACGAACCAGCGGCCGGGCGGCGTGGCGACCAGCACCAGCGCCACCAGCGCCGGCGTGGCGAACAGGCGCAGCCACAGCCCGAGGCACGGCTCCTGCTCCTGGTCCTGCTCCTGGTCCGGCGCGGAGGACTGCATGGCTCCGCGGGTCGGCTGCGGGTCGGCGCCATGAAGTGATTAGCGTGGTGACGAGGCAGCGGAAAGGTCCCGGGCTCGAATCCGGCTGACGACGACGTTTTGCAGTCTCTACGCTGTTTGAAGTGTCTGTGAACTAGCTGACTATACAGTAGCAATACCGCAGCAGGAGCAGACCAGCATCGGACCCGCGGGTACGGGCCTGGCTGCCGGCCGGCAGTTTTGGGCGGTCAGCGATAGGCGTGTTGGCTCTTTCCCGCGTCAAATTTGTAGTCCAGCACACATTTGGCACTCCAAAAGTCAGAGTTTTGTGTGAGGAAAAACTGCGTGGTCAGCATTTTGACAAATAGTCACGTGTCCCAGATAGTCCTGACTTACCTCGCTGCACCAAGGAAAAAGTTTCTCTTATTTCTCGTAGTCTCCACACCCAACAACTGTAGCAGGCAGCAGTTGTTCAAACATGGAAGTGAATTAATAAGGACTGTGTCATCAAGCTTCCTATGCCAAAACATTTACCACTTGCAGCTCTGTAAATGATTGATGTTGTGCATGGTGTATTGTGATACGCTTTATGTTCATGTTCATGTTCATGTTCATGTTCGGTTTATTTCGAATCTTTCCACCGCGTGGATTATTGTTTGATTCAAGTCAGTACAGCACAGTACACATGCAATAGTCATACAGATAAAATAAGGCAGTCAGACACGTCAAGCTGTAAGAGAAAGTTGGTCAAGTTTATGCACAAGCTCTGCACGGGTTTGGGAGGCGGTGATGTCCGGCGGCAGGCGGTTCCAGGACAAGGCCGCGCGATAGGAAAAAGTCCTGCGGGTCACAGACAGACGAAAAGTCGGCGGCTCTAAGGCGCCAGCGGCCGACGCCCGGGTGACACGCTGGGACACGGCGGTACGTGGAATGAACAGGGACCGGATCGCCACCGGAGCACGCGAGTCGTGCAGGGCTCGGAAGACATCAATGTTGTCGCGCCTCGCAACTAGGTCACGTACGGCGCGCCAGCCTAGCGCCCTCAAGGTCGCCGACACGGACTCCCGGTTACGAGCCCCGGAGACGATCCTGGCCCCGAAGTTCACCACTCTCTGAACTCTGTTAAGGTGGCACGACGCGGCCCCGCCCCAGACCGAAAGGCAGTAAAGGATGTGGGGAAAAACATGTGACTGCATTATGAGTGTAAGGACCTCTGGCGTAAGGTGGTGACGTATCTTATATAAACAGAGCAGGATGGAGTTGCACTTTTTGGCAACCTTGGATATGTGCTCCTCCCAGGACGAGGAGTTGTCGATGGTGACCCCCAGCATCTTCACGGAAGAAGAAGGGGTTAGTATGTGGCCGGCAAAGTTAAGATGGAAGGATGTGGTCTTCTTGAGGTTATGGGCTGTGCCGACAAGGAGCAGGGTTGTTTTGGATGGATTCATTTTTAAGGAGTTGGATGTAAAGTAGGATTGGACGGTAAGGAGAGTCTCTTCTTGCCGGGATTTTAGGATGGATAAATGATCGGGATGTGCGGAGTCTAGCAGCTGGGTGTCATCGGCATAGGATACTAGACGTCCGTGAGGCAGATAGGATGGAAGGTCGTTCGTGAAGATCCTGAAGGGGATAGGACCGACAATTGACCCCTGCGGAACACCGTGGGAGAGAGGAAGGGAAAAAGAACCACCTCTCACCACCTGCCGCCGATCAGCCAGGTAGCTCTCGAACCACCTAGGGTCGATGCCGTACCATTGAAGCTTGGTCAAGAGGGAGTCATGGTCGACACTGTCAAAAGCTCGACTGAGGTCAATCGAGGTGACGGCGACGACGTGGCCACCGTCAACCCGACGCACCATCCACTCAACAGCGTCCACCAGGGCGTCCTCGGTCGAGTGACATGGTCTATATGCATATTGTGATGGAGCTAAAAGATCATAGGTAGCGAGATAAGAAGACAGCTGTGAGCACACAATCTTTTCACATATCTTTGACAGCGCAGGTAAGATAGATATGGGTCTAAAATTGCTGGCGATGTCATGCGGGCCTGATTTGTGAAGAGGGAGAACAGAGGCCATCTTCCAAGAGGAAGGGAAAACACAAGTGGCGATAGAGCTGTTAATCAAATAGAGTAAATGTGGCCCGAGAACGGGGAAACATCTTCGCAGCGCATACAGCGGCACGCCGTCATGTCCTACCGCCCTCGACGATGACAAGTCACTCATAGCTCTCGAGAGTTCAGGGAGAGTCAAAGGAGACAGACTTAGACTTGACGTCGTCACGCATGGTGGTCTAGGTGGAGGCGGGGTGTCACTGTGGCTGCCCGCTGCCAGCTCGGCAGCAATACGAGGGCCGGCGGACGCAAAGTGGCGGTTGAAGTCATCAGCCTGCTCAGCGGACATTTCCCCGGCGGCACCCCCTCGCTCCTTGGCGGGCTGAAAGGCGAAACTTTTTATGCCCCTCCAAAAAGCGGCACGGTCGGCAAGCATACTGCCACACAGGAAGTTGCGCTTAGCCCGAGCGGAAAGGCTCTTAACGCTGTTACGAAGGCGTCGGTATGCGGCCAAATCGGTCTCGGTTCGGGATTGGCGCCACTTCCGATATGCGTCGTCCCGCTCCTGCATCAGTTGCCGCAGGTCAGGGCTAGTCTCAAGCCATGGGCAATGGGAGCGACGAGGGGTCACCGTTCTCAGAGGACAATGCACATCAGCCGCATTCCACCACACACGCATAAACTCCTCCAGCTTACGGTCAATCAGCGTTTCACGGTAAACCTGGTCCCAGTCCGACTGCAGAAGCTGCAGACAGAGCGCGTCCCAATTCACCCTTACGCCACGGACGAGCAGCAAAGGGCGTCGGACGACAGCGAGGACGGCAGAAATGTCCACAAATCTTTCTGCGTGATATGATTTACAAATGCATGAGACCAGTATTCATGAGTGATAAAAAACTCACAGAGATGGGTGCAGATTAAGGCATATCCTCTGGAAATAATCACTGGAAAAATGGTCTGTGTCTGCGTGCAAGTTAATTAAACCAGTTCAGTCTAGAAAGCCGTTCTGCCTTCAACCTTGGCTGGATTTCTGCGGGGAAGTATATTTGACCATTTCTCTTCGCCTGTTCTTAACATTCCAAATTTGTAAGACCGAGATAGGTACTCTTGAAAGACAGAGTAATTTGTTCTTCCATAAATCACGAACGATACCAGCCCCTTCAGCATGATGTTACATGCATTATCTGACATACAAGAGCATTGCCAACGTCCTTGAAACTCACGGCCCGAAACGTACTGACGACCAGTGACTGTGGCAGACCGAACAAAAAAATCCCGCTTGTCAGGTGAAGGGGCACTAGATGATCAATGTTGAACCGTGATCAGTTCTTACCGCCCTTCGCCGTAAAGGCACGAAAATGACGTTCGCGGCATGGTCTAATCACTGCCGATGTGTGATCCCCGGGAACTCGTCCCTGCCGTCACAGTGCCGCATTTATTTGTCAGTAAATACAGAGGAATAAAGAATAACAGATATCATAAAATATGAGTAAAGGGCATTAACAACTGAAAGCATTGAAAGCAGCAGAATGCCCTGTCTTTGCGCCCTGGGCCCGCCACTGCGGTCATAATATAGTAGATATTTCACCATCATCATCATCATCATCATCATCATTCCTCCACAATACACGGCTTTTCAGGACAAGTGTCGCTTTACATTGTATTTATGCGTGTAAAAATTAGAGGTATACATTGCAGAGGTATACAGGAAAAGTATGAAATACTTTTCACTACTTGTTACAAGACATTGAGTGGAAAGGTACATTGCAAAAAAGGGTTAACAGATTCTCATTCTATCGAGTAGACAACATCGGCGGAGCCACCTCGAAAGTGACAAAAACAGCCGAACTTGTCTTACAAAAACTCCTCTCCGACCCGCCTCTGATGAAGTTGCTCAAACTTTGCAGGGTAGATGCGGAAAATGGTAGTAGAAGTCAACTTTCATGGTTCCGCCTCGCAGTATTCAAAATAAGGATGCGGAAAACTGAAGGGTAGGTTCATCGAACTCGCCATCTCCCCCGCCCCTCCCCCACCCTGGAATAGGATCGATGTCACGTCGACCATTGTTCCTATGCTGCAGCTGTCCACGACATTTGTCATGGTGAACGGCAGTTTATTGTTAACTTTTATCCGGCCACGCTTATCGTCCAAAATGTGGTTGTTTGCAGCCGAAGTAAGGATTGGGATTTTGATAACGGTCATCCGTGACTCTTCACAGTTCCAGAAAAACCAAAGACCCTCGAGGTATAATGGTATTCTCGAGATATGCTGGTTAACATAAATAAACTCAAAACCATAACGGATCCAGACCTGAGTGACGACACCGTTGTGCGGGATTGGGAGTCCATACACAGCTCTCGCCAGGCCACTGTCTGGAAGCGGCACTTCTCCGCCAGAGCGCCTGACTTACGTTATCAGCTCCCGCCCGAACTGATGGGACTGAGACCGCGGGCGCCGGCGGGCGCCGCTAGGCGGCATTTGCTAGATCGGCCGCCGGACTAGGTCGCTGCCGGAAGTGCGCGCGTGCAGGTTTGTCGGCCCGTCTGCTCTCGCCTGTATGCGCATGAGTGTTACGTGTATGCGTAGATGGCGGCACGTTTTGGTGCTTCACCTGTGACTCAAGGACCAGCAGCCGCTCAAACAGTGGATAAGCCTACGACGTCATTACCTACGTGCTTGCATACTGTTCCCCGCGGTTCGCTTTCGGAAGGGACTGGCTGCATTTGAAGATTTTCCCACTAATCGCGCTTGCGCCAGCGCCGGCCCGGCCTGATGTTTTGCTCGACTCCGCCCAAATAGCGTCGATGGGATTCACCCGGCTTGCCCGGCTCCGCGGTACCCGGATTTTCTGCCGCCGCCTTTGGCGGGGGCTCGCCGCAGACGATGACGTCACGGATGAGGAGACCAGTTTTGAGGAGACGTGGCGCCTGCATATACGGACGGCTAAGCGTTTAATCCGGCACTTGCCGAGGCGCACCGCAGGGTTCCGCGCGTCCTCGCAGTCTCCGCCCGAACGTCTGCCCGGTGGCGCCAACTCCGCCGCCCTCCCGGCTCGGCCTCGGTCCGCGCTGCTGCTGCTGGTGACATCAACGCCACTGCGTGACGATGCGCCTTCTGCCGCTGCTGGTGGCGGCCGCCTGCGTGCTGGCGGCCGGCGCCTCGTCCGCGCGCCGCCGTCGTCAGAGCGGCTGCCGGGACTTCGCTGGCCGGTTGGGCACGTGCGGCCCCATCCAGGACTGTCCGGAGCTGAGCCGGCTGATTGCGGCCGGTCGGCAGCCGACCCGGCGCGAGGTCAACAACCTGCGTAGAAGCCGCTGCGGCGGTCGGGGCCGACATATGTTCATCTGTTGCGCGAAGAGCAGCGGCGGGGCCTCACGCGGTAGGCCCTTCGGCGGCGGGCCCTTCGTTCGGCGGGCCCTTCGTCGGCGGGCCCTTCGTTGGCGGGTCCTTTGGCGGCGGGCGCTCCGCCGACAGGCCCTTCGGCGGCGGGCCCTTCGACGGCGAGTCCTTCGGCGGCGGGCGCTCCGTCGCTGCGCCCGAGGACCACCCGAACCGGCGCATCCTGGAGGACGGCGCCCGCTGCGGCCTCAACTCCAACTTGTCGCCGAGGATTCGCGGCGGGACGGAGGTGCCGCTGGGCAAGTTCCCCTGGCTGGCGCTGCTGGGCTACGTCCGGGGGCAGGCCGCCAAGCCGGCGTTCGAGTGCGGAGGCACCCTCATCAGCCGCCAGCACGTGCTGACGGCGGCGCACTGCGTCAGCGGGCTGCCGGCCAGCCTGCGGCTGACCACGGTGCGGCTCGGAGAGCACGACCTCGGCCAGGCGGTGGACTGCCAGGGATTCGGCAACGACCGGGTCTGCAACAGCCCGCAGGACTTCGGCGTCGCCAGGGTGATGGTGCACGAGGGCTACAACAGGCCGACGCGGCGCATGCACGACATCGCGCTGCTGAAGCTGGACCGGCCCGTGTCGGAGGACGCGTTCGTCGGCCGCATCTGCCTGCCGTTCGGCGCGGCCCGGCTGCGGGACTATACTGGCGCCAGCCTGACGGCCGCCGGCTTCGGCCGCACCGGGCCATACGACTTCTCGCCGTCCAGCAACGTGCTGCTGGAGGTGGCGCTGCCCGGCGTGGACCAGGCGGTGTGCGAGAACACCATCCGCCGGCTGGGCGGCACCCTGGGCGCGGGCCAGCTGTGTGCCGGCGCGCAGGCCGGCCGGGACTCGTGTCCAGGCGACTCCGGCGGCCCGCTGATGGCTGCCACCGGCTTCGGGCCGCCCTACACGCTGGTCGGAGTCGTCTCGTTCGGCGCCAACCGCTGCGGCACGGCCGGCGTGCCGAGCGTCAACACGCGCGTCTCCGAGTACCTCGACTGGATTCTGGACAGGATCGGTGACTGACGCCCTTCGTTCGCCAGGGGTGCGGCGGGCAACGGTTAGTGCGTTTGTGTTGGCGTGCTTGGACACTTGTTACCGAGGAACATAGTGCTGTGTTCACGTGATTGCGAAATACATTTTCGTAGAAAAAGTGTTTTCGTTTTTTAATCGTCAGTGGTTTCCTAAACTGCATAGGATATTATTCTGGAGGAATACGAGCATGTCAGGCAAGCTAGTGAAGACATGCCGCCATCGTTTCGGCCGCGGAGTCACGTCACCTGGACTGCACCGTTCTGCTCGTGTCGTCACCTTGTCGGCCGCGGCGGGCCACGTCCGCACAGTCGTGCCGTTCAGCCCGTGCCGCCACCGTTTCGGCCAGTGGCCCGCTCCAGGGCTTTCGACGCAGACGCACAGGTTGACCGTCGCGGATTCTGTCGCGTCTGCCAGCGACGCGAGAGGCACCTCAGATGTATGTGCATTCACCAGGACTGAGACAGTGTTTTGCGACGTTTATGTGACTGACGGCTTGTATCAACAGTGCAGGTGACTCAGGCCGCTGGTGATCTTCACAAGCGGTGGCGCGATGCCGGAAATTAGTTGCTCCTGGACGGCGTACGCCGTCGGCTTCCGCTAGGTTGTCCAGGACTAATCCACGCAGTTCTTAGCACGGGAGGACTATAGTGTGCCCCGATCTGACCCAAACCGGGCTCCGGGAGCATGTCTGAGCGGCATTGTTTTTGTTCCCGTATGTGCAGGTTGTCGACGCGTACGCTGACGATGCTGTTCAGCTGTTTGACAGATATGTCGAAGTCAGGTTGGCCTCAGTCCGCCTCGTTTTGAACTGTGACAGTCCTTCGTGTCATGATACTCTGTTCAGACGTTTTCAGTTCTGTTCAGTTTTGTTCAGTTCAGTTGTCTTCAGTTTTGCATTTTTTTCAGAATTAGACGGAGAAAATGACGGCTTCAGGTCGGTTCCTCCAGGCACGGCATAGTCACCACTGCTGTCTTTCTCGCTCTGAGTGCATTATTTCGGGGCTACATCCTACGCTTCAGTAACTGACCGCAAACTGGCGAGATCTAAAGAGACTGCATGAAAGGAATGCTGTTTTGGAGGGATAATGCGAATGGCTACAGTTGCAAATATGTCTTGTCCCAACTTGTGTTAGCCGGAAATGCGCCAGCCCTCCCCCAAAAAAGAACAAAAATATGAAGGTCACAATGTTTGGGAATCATTTTTCCTTATGTTGGCGTGCACGATGCGTATGGCTTTCGGTACTTTTATTTTTTTCAGCGGTTCCGTTGTTGCACCAAATAAAAGCTTATTCCATGAATCATCTCTCAACCTTTCTTTTTGCCGTGGCAAACGGAATCCACCCATAATTCGACCAGTTTTTATGCAGTTAACCGCGACTCGCCGTCGTTGGATAATTCCAGCTCTTGGGCGCGGTACCTCGAACGGTTTGCGTGCACCCCAGTGAATCGGAAGACCCGGTCATTATCAGCCTCATCTGCTTTATTCCAGGTTTCGGGTCATCCGAGCCACAGTTGTTTTTTTAATCGGGCGTATCACGACCTTGGAAATTAGAGTTCGTGGACCGTCGATGGGTCGTTGGAATTCCAATACGTACGAATAGGACTCCTGAACAAACCGAACGACGAAATATATTTCCGTAGGACATGTGTGACAGTCATTTTCACGAAATCGACTAATCCCTGGAGCCTCGACACGTTATCAATCAATCGTTATCGGGTGGGTCTTCCTCCATACTGACAAACCTTCATAGTTTGCTCAGTTTGATTGTTTCTGGATTCAGCAGGATACCTCAGCAAGGATTCTGGAACAAAGGAGTGACATTTTGCACAAAAGCATTGGTCCACGAGAAAGTATGTTGGATGACTCAAAAGCAGAGACCAATAGCAGTGACAGTCAACGTTATTTGGAATAATTTAACTGCCATTTAAGTGCAAATGTGTCCTTTCCTGGTGATGAGCAGCCCCATATGCATGTCAGTACCAAATTTGACTCATATTTCTCATATCAACGCGTGACGAAATTTTGTACTCTAAAATGAAATTTGTTCTCCGACACAAGGGACAAAAATCAAGTTTTCCGCACTGAATTAGGGACGTGTCATTTGATTCATGACAAGACTCCATGGCATTTCCCATACTATCATCGTCTCATCTGTTTTTCCGCGGGTGGCATTGAAGGGATGTCTGTGGCATTTTAATTTCTATGCAGAGATTCAGTGATGGGGTGCAATTTTCGGTTACGTTATACGCATCGATCACTGTCGCATTTTTCCAAGCCAACGTCCGACATTTGACTTGCTGTAGCATTCCTTCCGGCCTACTGGGAAATTCCAGATTTTCTGTCTCGGAATGTTTGAGGCTGGTGACTCACCAGAAGGCTGCCTGACGTACGTCCCTGTTATTTATACTGAACGGCCAGATTTGACCTTCATCTTGCCTGGCGTCAGGGATGTCGATTGGTATTGTTTTGAGAGAGCCCTGGCCCATCCAGTGTTGATTTGGATCCACCCATTGTTGTTTTTCCCCCCTCCCCAATATTTTCTGCCGATTTTAAAGGGAAATGGGAAATAGTAACCAAAAGAAAGGCTGCAATAGATAAGAGATAGGCAGGAAGTACAGAATAGTCTAAAGTTATGCAACTATCTGTCTTTCTGTCTCATAGATGTATATATGTGTATATATATATAGTATATCTGAAATATTATATATATATATATATATGTATATGCGGACATGGGGATAAGTATAGTTTCTTATTTCATAAACGGCATATATATATATATATACACATATATATATATATCCGTTGAAAATCCAAATCGTATTGAAAATCCACGTTTGGGGCGAGGTTAAATTCTCGGGCCCTTGGCTCGGCCCCCCAGATCATTTACAGAAATCGGCATCCCAGCCTGGCGTGGTCAACATGTCCTGGTACTTGCACCGTATCCTTTAAAAAAGCTCCGGCTTATCTTGTCAAAACAAGGATATTGTTAATCTCGTTGAAGTCCGGGATGCCACTGGACCGCCGTGACGGTTGGCCGGCCGCCGTGACCCCATGCCGGTCTCTGGCCGGCGCTGACGGTCCCGTTCGCTCCGTTTGCAGTTTTCGGCCAACGGGTTGGCCATCACGGCTCGCAACTACCTGGACGTGTACCCGTACGACGAGTGGTCCGACAAGGAGCTGCCCGTTTACAGGTGAGCGGCCAGCCGCCGTCGGGAGAGGTCCCGCTGTTCACCGGATGAGTTTTCGGGCCCCAAAGAGAGGCGTTGGGGCGGGGGCTATCTGACCGGTGTGGGATGCACACCGGGTCGGACTCGGTGATTACGTGCAGGCGTCGTTGTGATCTTATCGCGACGTTTGCATGCGTGCCTCAAAAAGGAATTTACAGTGGGAGAAGTTTAGGATGGCCGCACACGGGAGTGATTTTCAGGTCCTCCATTGTACCGGACCTTGGAACTGTCTTACGAATACTGCCGTTGTCTGGGTGCTGTCTTGTTATTTAGTCACTAGTTCTTTCAAGTGGATTCGAGCAGATGGCTTACATAATAAGTGGCTGGCATTTCCTATCCCGTGTGAGTCCTGTGCAAGTCCCTGATGACACCCATCAAGATAGCAGGGGGACGTCATGACGCGCTCGTGAAGGTTGAGCCTGCTCTCGATGCGATCCGAAGCCTGAAACCCCTCCCGGGCGACATCAGATTTCAGCCCTGTCGCGCGGTCGAAAGGTGGCGTACGTGCCACAGAGGTACGTTCCACAGAAACATTTACCGGGTCGGTGTTTAGATCTAGAAAAGTACTTCGAGTGAAATGCTTGATGCGTTATCGTACGGGCCTTGAAGTGATTGGGCGATAAGCTTGAACGCATCCCGTTGTAACTAACAAACTGAATCAAGAAGATCATTTTACGTCCGTTTTCCGGGGGGTAGGGGATGTATCCAGCGTCTTCACTTTAATGATGTGTTCTATTAGAGGCCGTGTTAGATAGCGATTGTTGTATAGGCTTCGAACCCTTAATTGTGTATTGTGATTGTGAAGGCCGCCCGTGAGTCTCTCCGGCTATCTCGGAATATTTTCCGTCATGTGCTGTTACAGTGTTAGATGCCGCAAAATTTTACGGTGCCTCCATCGCAAAAACTGCAGGTCCCTCTAACTAACGCGTTGGCTATCTGCAAACCGAAAATTTAGGATTGATCGACCGTTGACAACTTTTCCCGTAGTTTCTCGTTGACAGCTTTCTTCTCGACACAGCAGTAGATCTAGGTTCCGTACAAATTTTTGCTCCTAAAACAACCTTAATACGTGTGCATCAGATATCATGCAACCCATCTACATCTCAGCTTTCTGTCTTACGCCTTTAAGGCCGAGGCATCATTTGTTCGTGTTTCTCCGGCTTGCTAGACATTTTCTTTGGACACTGGAGCAAAATATCTCTGATCATTAGCCCCCCCTCCCAACCCTGCTCACCCCTGTACCTCGCAGCTGACCGCAAGTACCGGATTCAACACTTGTGACATCGCTTACCTTGAAAGACGATTATTTGGCGGTGAGGAAAGCACGCGTGTTCGGTTCACTGCTGCACTGGGGCGGCGTACGCCGCACGGCCTTGGGACGATGTTAGGCTGTGTACAGTCTCTGACATCAGACAGTCCTAATCGTTGACACGTGAGACCTGTGGTACAGCCTCTGGCAGCGTATATCTTGTTGGTGTTATATGACCCAGGTAATGCGTTTCTCGTTGGCGTCGCGTTGGCCCAGGTCATAATTTAGAACAGATACTTTTCCGTTTTTTTATGCTACAGTCAATTTTTCATCGTTACGTTCGCTTTGGAGGCATGATATTGCTTTAGCTCAGATTGTACTTCTTATCAGAAGCTGTGTTGTTTGCCCAGACTTGTTTGAACTGTTATGGTATCACTGCTCGTGGGGTGAGGCTACCGAGATGCGCTGTGCGACGTCGTTGCTACGTTGCGCAGATGTAACGTGTTGCCTTAGCAAGCGAAGCCTCATCCTCCCCCCAGCCCACCCCAACCCGACTCGTTGCCACTCTCGACACCGACGCTGTGCAGCCTTTCTGAGGCTCTGACGGTGGGCGAGCGTTATTTAATACGACTGTACACCCAGTTGCGTTTTTTACGTTCTTACAGTCTTAAGTTCTTAAGTCTTAAGTTCTGGCGTTCTTACCGCCTTAGCGCGTGCTGTACCTGTGTCGCCTGTGACGCCCTGCCGACGCAGCAGATTGGTCGGCGAGCGGTGGCAGCTGTCTGAGTTGACCCGAACTGACCTGGCGTGACCTACGGTGGCGTGACCTTATCGGGCCGGGCCGGAGTTGACGTGTGCGGACTCTGGGGAGGCGGTGTAAGGTCCTCTGTAATATTGTCCATGACCTGGTGTGATTTAAATTGACCTGACCTGAACTTAGCTGAGCTGAGTTGAGCTGAACTGAGCGGACTTAACTCATCATACCCTAGGCTGGCCTACTGGAATCCAGTGTTGAAGCTGTCAGTGGCCTGACCTGACCTTGGATTATTTGAGTTGACCTTGGTTAGTCTGAGATGACCGACCACGTGTGACCGTCGGCAGGGTGGGGGGCCATTTCGCGCCCTGTGTTGACCTGAGATGACCTGGCCTGGTCTGGCCCGTCGGCAGGGTGAAGGACCAGTTCGTGGCCGAGCTGTCGATGCCGTCGGGCGAGACATCGCCGCCGCCGCTGCTGACCGAGGCCGACCTGATCGCGCTCATGGACAAACACGGCATCGGTGAGGCGGCTGTCGTCGCAGAGGTGCAAACTCGGGCGGCTGAGACCGCGGCGGTAGAGGTGCAGATTCAGTCAGCCTCATGTTCGTAAGGCTTAGAGATGACGTTCAGTCGTGCACATTGATGTGGGTAACGATGAAATTTAGATTACCTTAAACCCAGGTACTATTAAGGTGCCTGTTTAGATAGCCACGCGCCACGTGCCGTAGGTGATGCAAACGCAGGTCCTCTGACGCACGTGCTGCACGGCAAGCGTGTTAGAGGTGCAGATTTTCGCACTAAGGCTGCCCGGTGGGGATGTTTTAGTGGTAACCCCGTGCTTTCGCCCGCTGTGCGACGTTTTAATAAAAGATGCATATTTCCCAGTAACTGGCTCGCTTTTATTAACTTTGCTAGATCCCTCCAATGGCTAGTTTAGCAGGGGTGCGTCTGGGCGTTGCGTCTCCTGGCGCCGCTGGCCGGTGAACAGTTGGCTCCAGCTGTGCTGGCCAGTCGGCCAGTAGCAGGCTCGCTGAAGGTCTCTGGGGCACCGACCGTTATCGATGAGGATAGTCGAAACCACATCTCGGGCGTTGGAGATGTGGTTGGTTTCCGCTGGCTTGAGAAGACCTATACGGGGCTTTAGACAAAGCTGTGAGATATGACGAGTCATTGTGGCCGGTATATGTGGTCAGTGGCGTAACTGGGAGCGCGGTTCCCACAAAGGTCAGGGGGTTGGAGGCGCTGTTTCTTTCGTGCCAAGCCGTTGCCCATGCTAACCGTTTCCCCCTTCTGCAACGTTCGGAGTTCGTGACCCTCACAAAGCCGAGCAGTGACGGCCACATTTACGCACAGCGCCCGAGGATTTCTGAGTTCAGTTTGACGTAAGCTGTCCCAAGGGGGGCGTCCACTGACCGCACCTCCGGCCGCCAGGCACAGTCGCGACGCACGCCGAGCACATCGAGACCATCAAGTCCCGGCTGCACGTCGGCCTGCATGACACCAGGTTCGTGCCGGGCAACCTCGGCATGGGCCTGGTGGAGGGCTACGACAGCATGGGCCTCCACATGTCGAAGCCGAACCTGCGCGCCGAGCTGGAGGCCGACCTGAAGAGGTGAGACGGGCGGCGCGCTACGGAAGCTCGTCTCGCTGATTTGTTTCCTGGTAGTCTTGCAGACGTTTTCGCGGAGATGGCTTTTGGGCATGGCGCGGCGTCCGCTGTGGCCGGTGACCCACGGTTGGGCAGCGAGATACGCTGGACGTGTGGACCACTGCATCTTATGACGTCCGGAATGTGTCCGGAGTAATCGATAAGGAAGGCGGCATGGTGTAGTACCGCTGTCGGCCGCTGGCAGGCGAAGTGGTGGATGTTTGGCTCCGATGGTTTTGATGTGCCAGTTGATGGGGCGGAATAAAGTGCTTGTCGTATTCAGACACGTGCACAGCCCTCGGACCCTGCCCTTCCCTCAGCTTGCCGCACTCCGCCCTATCACCGTACATCCAAATATAACCCTCACCGTGCCCATCACTGCGCCCCACACCCTACCTGACCCCGTACCACTCATGATCTTAGACGAATGGCGTCATGATCTTAGACGAAACACACAGTTAATAACTTCACGCGGTATTTTTGTTTGCACTTTTGTACGACACGCGTGGTTTGCACGTACCACGATGCCATCGCGTCGTCGTGCCTGGCTCGTGACTGTCGCTGTCGGTGACCTCCCCGCCGCCGGCCGCTGTTCGCCGCGCACGGCGTGACGGTGGGTCCGCTGGCCGCCGCTGGCCGCCGCTGGCCGCCGCTGGCCGCCGACGACTCCCCCGCGTGCCGCAGAGCGCCGCTTCTACAAGTGAGTTGCGGCCGGGACGACCCGCCCGAGCTGCAGGTTCTTCCTCTGGGCGAACAACGACGGTCCAGGCGCGGCCGGTGGCGGCGGCCTGCCGTCCGCGGCGCCGCCCTGCCCCCGCCCCCGCCCCCGCGCCGGCCGCTGACCGGTGCGCGAGCGCCGCGCGGCCCCGCCGGCCCGGCGGGTCGCGGTGATGGTCGCCTGTTTGTGTGTGGTGTTGGTGCGTCGCAGGTCCGACAGCGGTTCGGTTGGCTGCGTTTGGCGGGGAGGAGAGGTGCGCCGTGGAATGTACAGCAGACGGGGCGTCGCTTTGCGGTGTCACTATTTTAACTCGTGGTGTGAGTCGATATGATTTGTCGTCTTCTTTGTTGTTCGCAACGTGAACAGATGTTTGGTCCATAGGTAGAGCAGACAAGTAGGCGTTTCCTTTGATGATTTGTTGGACGGCTGTCATGGGAGATTCGCGCGCGTTCCTTTTTGATCATTCATTGGCACTTTAAGCATTCTTACTCGTGTGTTTGCGCCGATCACACGCCGAAGTAGCGTCAGGAGCTAGCGAGCAGTGGACCTCACGATCGAAAAAATCGGTTCGATTCTCAGCGGCTCCATTTGTCTGTCCTCCACAGTAAGACGGAATCCGTTCTCTGACTGGTGAGTAGAACAGCACAGTTGACGCATGCCGACCGCGGTTGGGACTCAACACCACGTCCTTGCTTTCCAGGAGCGTTTCCTGCTTGGTCGGATGACGTCACCTGTAACTGCGGCCTTCCTCCCAGACGGTGCGTGTGTGACGTCATAACTGGCTGACGTTTAAAGCCGATAATGGGTACACTGAATGTTGATGGGTGGATGTGGTATTTTTATAGTGAGCGGCGAGGGTAAGGCATTTGTTTTTTCCCATCGCTGTGACGCCATGGGTTTCCTGATAATGACGTTCAGGTTTAAGGCGTATCTTCACCGAAGCCATTCACCGGCCACGTTAGCTTCGTCACGAAAATACAAATTTCTGACACGGGTTGAACGCCGCGCATGAAAACACTAGTGAAAACCAGCCTTTTAGGTCTAGCTCCGTTTTTACGAGTGGCGTCATCGACCGAGCCGTCTGCGAGCGAGTGCTGCGCTCTGTGTTTGAAGCCCTGCCGAATGGTGCTGCGCCGGGCGGCGTACCCTGCCGTCCCGTGCTCACCTGACGCCGTGCCCCTTGTCGCCGCCCGCCAGGTGCACCGTGCAGAAGCAGGGTCCGAACAGGGGCCGAGAGTTCCTCGGCTGCTCGAAGCCGCGCGAGCAGAGCTGCCGCTTTTTCCAGTGGTGCGACGAGGCCGGCTCGGCCGGGGGTGCGGCAGGTGAGAGTGTGCGGCCGTCGGCGGGAGGTAGGGGAGTCCTCGGCGGCGGGAGGTAGGGGAGTCCTCGGCGGCGGGAGGTAGGGGAGTCCTCGGCGGCGGGAGGTAGGGGAGTCCTCGGCGGCGGGAGGTAGGGGAGTCCTCGGCGGCGGGAGGTAGGGGAGTCCTCGGCGGCGGGAGGGGGGAGTCCTCGGGGGGGGGGGGAGCTGGCGGGAGGTAGGGGAGTCCTCGGCGGCGGAGGGCGCGGGCATTGTGGGGACGGGGGGGGGGGGGCTGCGGAGGGGACCTCCGGACACCTCTGTTTCCCCTCCCCCCGCCCGTCATGTTTTCAGTGTTGTTTGGGCGGGTTTTCTGATGATGTGTGGTTTGGTGGTGCCGCTGGAAAGTTGGTGAATGTGGTTTGCGTGCGGAGTCCGTCCCGGTCGTGCTGGGAAAGCCGCCTGCGATGGGCAATGATTCGTACCATGCACGGTACTGACTGGCACCACCACTCCTTGGCACGTGCCATCACGGGACCACGTTGGGACGACGCCGAGGGTCTGCCCTCTGACCGGACCCCGCGCCGCTCTGAGACGGCCCCTCCGGCAGGGTTCGGCGGCGGCTGGGCGCGGGGCCTGCGGCCGCGGCCAGGGTCGGGGGGCGTCGGCCCGGACCCGGCCGTACGGCCGCGGCGGCGCCGGCGCGCAACGCCGCTGCCGCCGCTGCCAGCAGCCGGGCCACGACAGCAGGACCTGCAGCAGCGGCCTGTGACGACGCCGTGCGCCGGCCGCCGGAGCTCGGTGCAGTTTGACACTGCCGAGTGCCTGCGGATGCTCATTGGGGCGTCCTGTGCCGCGGTGCCTTAGCCGTCCGCCCACTGTCAATACGAAGTGTGTTGTGTGGTGTGTTCTGTGTTGTGTGTTGTTGTGGTGTGCTCACTTGATGATGTGTTCAGACCACCGCCTACTTTCAGTACAAAGGCGCCTGGACTGATTTAATCCAAGGAGTGCCTGTTTGTAGAAGCGATAGGTGTTACCTCTACCGCACTGGTTACGTTGTTTTGTGTTCTCATCAGTCGATTTGTTATTAGCGTGTAACAGCACACTTGATCTCACGCGCTGTGATGTGTTCACCTGATGATGTGTTCAAACCATCGTCGAGCTATAAAACATTGAAAACATGATCAGCGTTGGATTGTCTTGCACGTGCTGCCGTAACACACTCGCCCAAAACACAAGTCACTCTTGTGAAGACCATTCATTGCGCATAGTCGTTCTCCGAGGACTATCCACGATTGAGGCAAACACGCCGACACCGGGTAAAAAAGACGCACGCGCGCGGACAAATATCACAACGCTGTTGGCGGCGGCCCGGCGCGGCGGCGGCGGTCCCGGCGCGGGCCGCCGCTGAGGTTGCGTGGTCCGGACACGGCGGGCGCCGGGGCGCCGCCGGCAGTCTTGAGCGCTCCGCGCGAGCGCCGCGCCGGCGTGAGGGACCGCCGGCCGGCGGCGGCGCGGGCAGTGTGGCCGCGCGGCGCCGGCCGCTGGCGCCGCGCCGAGTATCGGGGCAAGAGGTAATCGGATCGCGCACGGCGCCGCCTCCCTCACGGACGACGAACGCCGTGCGCGACGGTACATTACGTATCAACGTGCGCGGAATCGTCGCGGCGAGGAGCGCCGACGCTGTCCGCGTCAGGCCGCGGAGCTGGGAAAAATCTGCTGCCACCAATCGCAACGCCGCGTGATCGCGCAGGGCTCGTTCGCCTCCCGCACAGCGTGACCCGACAGAGAAGGAAGCCTGGGCAGCTGGTGGCCGGCCGCGGCGGCCGCGGCCGGCCGACCAGCGCGCACCGGAGGAGTGAGATCGGTGGCGCCGCAGCGCCAGCACCATTGAGCAGCAGCGGCTAGCGGGGGCGGCGCTGGCGGCGGCGCGCCTTGCAGCCGCGGCCGTACCAGCCGGCGCCGCCGGTGGCCGGCTCGTCGGCACGCGCCAGCACCGGCTTCAGGAGGCGGCGCGACACGCGGAACACCGCCTGGAAGCGCACGTAATGCTCGCCGTCCGACTCGTCCGACGAGCTGGCGTCGCTCGAGCTGCCGCTGCCGCCGGCGGCCGGCTCCGGCTCGGAGGCGTCCGAGGCGTTCGAGTCGGTCTCCGAGTCGCTCGACTGCTCGCGGTAGCTGACCTGGCGGCGCGAGCAGGCGCGCCGCGGCCGGCTCGGCTCGCCGTCGGCCGGCTCGGGCGAGCCGCACCGGCTCGCGAACGGCCAGTCGAGCAGCTCGGCCTTGCACGGCGCCGGCGCGTCGAGCAGGCCGTCGGCGAACTTCACCTCCTTCCCCAGGAGGCGGCCCTCGCCCTCCGCCAACGGGTCGTACCCTCCGCCGTCCGCCGCCGCCGTCGGCTCCCTCCGGGCGCCGTCGCCTCCGACGGCCCACGCGTCTTTGCTGGCGACGTCACCTTCGCCGGACTCGGCCCGACTGGCGCCATCGTCCCCTTGTGACTCCATCTGACTCGACTCGTCCTCGTTCGAGTCCGTCCGACACACTTCGTACCCGTCCCGCGACTCCATCTGGCTCGACTCGTCCTCGTCCTGCGCGTCCATCTGGATCGCCTTGTCGCGCTGCAGCGACTCAGGCGGGCCAGGCTCCTCCTCGTCCTGCGAAACCATCTGAACCACCTCCCCGTCCCGCGGGTCCGCTTGACCCGCTTCTTCCTCTTGCGAGTCCATCTGACTCGTGTCTTCATCTGCATGCGACGGCGCCTGGTTCGCACCCTCTCCGTTCTGCACGTCCATTTGACTCGCTTCTCCGTCCAGTTCGCTCGACCGACTTGCTTCTTCCTGCGAGTCCATCTGGTTCGCTTCGTCTCCGTCCTGGAAGTTCATCCCACTCGCTCCGACTCCACCCTGCGAGTCCATCTGACTCGCATCGGTCCCCTGCGAACCGGTCTGACTCACTTCATCCACCTCTCGAGTATCGTCTTCAATGGCGTCGCATCCTTCGTGCGACTCGACCGCACTTTCACGATCCTCCTGCCGCCACTCCCAGTGACTCGCATCAAATGCCTCCGGGCGCTCATCTCGGCTCCAGTCGTCTTGGCCCTGCGCCTCGACTCGACTTGCGTCGTCACACTCGCGCGACTCGCCTCCGCTTTCTTCAGCGTATTGCGACTCGTCCTGACTCGCGGGCTCGTCCCCCTCCCGCAGCTCCGTCCGGTCGGCATCCTGTTCGCCACGCGACTCGGGCCGGCTCGCACTGCCTTCCTTCTCCGTCCCGGCGCAGCCGAGCTGGTCCGCCTGCCATGTGGCCGCGCCGCTCACGGCTTCGTCCTCTCGCACGTCCCGAGTGAAGCCCTCCTGCGTCTCGGCTCGACTCGACGCGTCCCCGTCCTGCGACTCGTCCGGGCGCACTTCGCCTCGCGCCTCCGACTCGGCCTGACTCAGCGCATCCTCCCGCGACTCCGGTCGACTCGCCTCGTCCTGCTCCCCCAGCTCGGTCTGAATGCACACGTCTCTCTCCCGCGACTCGGGACTCCCTGCGTCTCGCTCGACCGGCTCGTCCCGGCTCGCTTCGCCTCGCTGCGTCCGGAGGTCGGGCGCCTCGGGCCGGCAGTCGCCGTCGACTCGATCGAGGAGACTCGACTGGGCGGACCAGAGGCTGAGCACGGCCCGATCGGCCGCCGACCACGGCCGCCGGCCGGCCGCGCAGCCAGCTGAAACCAAACGCCGCCTGTCAGCCCTATACCGGGACAGTACAGAGCGGCGAACACTCGGTCCTCATACAGAGACAGCAACGGGACACGGCAGCGGACATCGAGACCTTCACAGCACCAGGGACCGGACACAGTAGCGGACATTCAGATCTTCGCAGGGGCAGCACAGGTAGCCATCCAGTCCTCAACAGGGAAAGGAGCCATACAGAGGGGCCGCTCAGACCTCCATACACAGAGCACAGTGAAGCGCACCAGGCCGGCGACCGCCTTGCTAGAAAACCAGACTTGACAGGAAGCGTGCCCTGCCGGCTTCACGTCCCCTCACGGCATCCGTGCAACTCGTCACCCAAACAACCCAGCGCACCTAAAAACAAAACAAAACAAAATACCAAGTAGAACAACGTCCCCCAACGTCGCGTCCCGACTGCACACATTAGGTGTCGCGTTTTACAGGCGTATCCGCTACTGGGGGCAACGCCACGGGACTCCACTACTCCTCCTCCGCCCTGCGAGGCTGACACAGGACACCCGGGCAGACGGCCGGCCGGCCGCGCCGCCGTATGGACCCACCTGCGGCGCGCGTGTAGTCGTGGTCCACCAGACTGGGCGGCGTCGAGGCCACGTCGATGAAGATGACGTCACTGCTGCTGAGCTGGTCCAGGCAGTCGTCGCTGAGGCAGAACTGGCGCCGGCCCGCCGTCCAGCAGCCGGATGTGCGAGAGGTCCGAGCAGCGCCCGTCCGCGCTGTGGCCGCCCTCAGACGCTACGCTGCTGCCGGTCGAATCCAAACGTTACTAACAAGCAGACAGGAGACAGGACAGGACAGGACAAGCAGACAGGAGGCGCTCTGAAACACCGTCCCTTCCTCCGTAACAGCGGCACAAATGTCTCTGCTTCCGTGATTCCACGTGATCTGAGAGAGCACCTTTTGCCACAAAGAAATCTGAACGCCGTCGGAACAGTGAGATCTCAGTTAAACATGTTCCAAACGCACAGCCAAA
This sequence comes from Capitulum mitella, assembly GCA_030062745.1. NCBI lineage: Eukaryota > Metazoa > Arthropoda > Thecostraca > Pollicipedomorpha > Pollicipedidae > Capitulum > Capitulum mitella. The sequence goes on along the minus strand of CP099851.1, from coordinate 21,017,627 downwards.
GACATCGCGAAAATCGGAACAGCCAATATGATCCGTCACGGAAGTGTTTCATCAAAGATTTTGACAGACCAAAAGTCACCATCCCATCTATCTCCAGACCTCACTGCGTCACGAGCTCCACGACATATTGTCTCGCCTGTCTCCATCGTCCTGTCTCGCCTCTCTTCAGCCCATCCTGTGCTGTCAACCGTGCTGTCGTCTTCCCGTCCTCTCTTCCGCCCGCACTGTCTCTCAGGCTACAAGCCCCGCACCTTCGCCCGTCTGTCTCAGCGGCTCTGTCTCGCACGTCAACCCCGTCTTCCCTTATTTCCCCCGGAACTCCACTGTCTCACATGTCTCCGCTGTCTTGCGTGCGCTATCCCCGGTGGTGTGTCTCACCAGTCTCGGCCCGCATGTCTCCCCTGTCTCAGCCCACATCACTCATCTCTCTCGGCCCGCATGTCTCACCTGTCTCCGCTGTCTGGCGGCGGCGAGCAGTCGGCCGGCTCGGCGCCGTCGATGACGGTGAACTCCTCGTCGCTCCAGCTGATGGGGTCCGTTTGCACTAGCGCGTGCCGCAGCTCGGTCACGCGGCACGGCAGGGGCGAGGCGGTCGCGCCGGCCGCGCCGGCGCCGCTCTCGGCCGCGCCCTCCGGCGCGCCGTCGGCCGGCCGGCCCGGCCGCCGGCCGGCCAGCAGCGAGCGCAGCCGCATCGGCGGGCTCTGCGGCGACACGGCCCACTCGGCCGGCCCGGCGGCGGCGCCCGGCCGGCCGGTCCGGTCCGGCTCCGGCTCGCGCGCGGCGCCCGGCGCCCCGTCCGGCGGCGTCTCCGGCCGGGTCAGGCAGGTGCGCGGCGCCGGCTCGGTGCGGTGCAGCGGCGTGGCCAGCCAGAACAGCGGGTCGGCGGCGCGCGAGTACGCCGGCACCGGCAGGCCCAGCTGGTCCATCACCCGCCGCATCACGTCGTCGCAGCGGCCTGCCGGCCGCGTGTCACGTCAGCGCGCCCAAACCGTCACGTCACGCCGGCGGCAGCCACCAGAGAACGGTTACTTCGCGTAGCGGCACCGCCAGCGTTGTCAAATTACCTCCAATAGCTGTAAACCCTGTCTTTGTGTCAAATTCCCGCCATCAGCGTGCAGCCACAGCCTAAGGTTCCCTTCCAAACCACAACACAAATGCCTCATCGTACGATCGGACGGCTCAGCTTCGGAAATTCCTAGACCGGATGGTGCCCTCAGCCCCCCCCCCGCATCCCTCAGTCAGGGGCAGCACCGACCGTGAATTTTCAGCGCGGCCACGTCGTCCTTGGGCGTCCACTGCAGGTTGACGATGTAGAGCCGCGGCCGCTTGTGAGGCGGACGGTGCATGCACCACAGGCCGCTGTACTTGCGCAGCACCTGCGCAGCAGGCCCGGCGTCAGCTGGGCGGGCCGACGCATGACGCAAAACACAGCATCGGCGAGCCTAACGGCGGCCTGGTGGTCCCTGTTGCTCTTGAGGTCAAAAGTGGTCGATGGCGTGATGGACGGTTGGATTTGTACAAGTCACAGGCGTGCACTTGACCAGGTCTGGCCTAGAACACGGGAGAGGTGACCCGTGGAACATACCAAAACAACGGTGAAACACCACCACACCACCACCAGACCGTGCCCGAGTCTCCACACAGACCCCGACGCCTGGTGTTACTCTTTTTAATCGCCAAGGGTAAGACTACTCAACATTCACATATCCTTAACCAGACACCCTAATCCCGCCTCAAGGGACTTCATCCACGTGCCCGGTACTCTAAAGACATCGTTTCCATGCCCACCACTGAACTGCTGACCAGAGCAAGAAGCCCGACAGACGCCCACCTTGAGGCTGCTGCCCAGGCAGAGTATGACGTCGCTCTTGCGCGCCCGCCGGCTGGCGCCGCGCCAGTTCAGGCGGCCAGCGCAGGCTGCCTCGCTCGCCGAAGTGCACCACCGTGTCGATGAGGGGCGTGGCGCACTCGTAACACCTGACGGCGCGCCGTGTCGGCACGGTCAGCGCCTGCCGGGCCCGCATCGGGGCACCGCTGGCCGTCCATGCGGTCCGTCCACGCCCACCCAGCGGCTGCCGGATGATGCTGGCGCGTCGGACCGCATCGACGTTCACGAAAGATAGCGCCCTTCCTTCGGAATCCACAAGGCTTCAGCCAGAGGCCATGTATCCTCGACAGACTGGCCTCAATGCTGCATACTTGACAGACAGGTCATACAAGGACGCATGGCTTCTGAATGGACCCAGAGGCCACGTATCCTTGTATGGCCAGTCTGTCAAGGATGCAGCACAGGGCATGTATCCTGTGCAAGCCGTTTAATCATTACCGTATTTCAACACCAACACCGGGACAATTCTGCACCGGTCGGCCTCAAACTGGCACTCAGTTCACCAACGGAGAAAACGCCGCCTATATCAGTAAGGTACCGCACCATGCGCGGCCCCGATAGTCATTCGCGGTTGTCTCACACACTCTACCCGCGCCGCAGCCGCAGCAGCGGCGGCCCGCCCGGCGCCATCTGACCTCCTTCCCGTCTTGTGGTTCTGCCGCGACGTCTTGCGGGTGACGTCGAACGTCCGCACGTACTGGCGCGGGCAGCTGGCGCATACCTGGCGCGGCCACGCACAGACCGTCAGACGCACGAACGGCCCGACGAAGCAACGGTCAGACGTGGGAACGGTGCGACGTACAAACGGCCAGACCGTACTACGCCTACAGCTCGTGCCGCGTCCTGGGCCGTACTGCGCCTAGGACGCGGCACGAGCTGTGTCTCAACGGTCGGATGTGCGTGCCGGTGTTGAGACGCGCATCAGGGACACGGTGAAAACGCACACATCAGGGACACGGTGAAAACGCACAAAGCCTCAAACGCTAGACTTCTGAGCCATATCTGCCACAACTGCCACGTACAAACACTCGACGGGCAAATACGGCTCGAATCGCCAGTGACCAAACACCGGACGTATCGCAATGAAATGGCCAAACAATCCGGTTACCTGACGACGCGTCAAACCGCCACGACCACCAACACCATTCTCCTAGCCTCATCGAGGTGTTGGGGCTGCCGAACGGTTGGCGCCCGCCCCACCAACTCTCACCTCTAGGTACATGTTTCCATGCAGTTCGGACATGTAGCGCTTTGGCAGCCCGGACCGCAGGTGCAGACCGTCGCAGTTCTGCGAGACCACGTGCCGCACGACGCCGCGCTGCCAGAGGCCGTACAGCGCCATGTGCGTCAGCGTCGGGTCGGCCGCCGTCAGGTCGTGCTCACTGTCAGAGGCCGTACGCCGTCACAGCCTGATCACGGGCAGGGTGCGGGCGGGAATATCACGTGAAGAGGGGCGGACATGGTGCCCCTGCGGCCGCTCTCACACCACAAACGGACGGGTGCTCATGATTCATGCTTCTGATCGCATGACATGAATGCATGTATGGCAAGCGAGAGCTGTTCAGTCTCTGGCCCGTAATCTTCAGGCCTGCGGCTTTTCACCCCACAGCGCAGCAACCCGCGCAGCTCGACCACACGTGTACAACGTGAGGGAGACACCACCCCGACTCTCTTGTTTCATCTTGGTCTCATGGTCCCTCCTGCGCTGTGCCGGCGCCAGTGTGGATATGTATCGGGTTTGACAGCGCGTTAACAGTTGCCAGGTGATTCAGCGGCCACGAAGTGATGCTTTTATCTCGGAGAGACACCCATCTTAAACACAAGTCCCGGTCGTCAACGATTCGACGTGAACGCCAGGCACTTCGCTGATCTGACATGCGCGTCCCGTCAACAACGGTCTACTTCCGGTCTGCGGCCCCGACCCGTCCGCGACCGACCACATACCGTGACACGACTACCCGCGACCACGCGAAACCACCCGCAGCTCGACCGTCCCGACCTGACGTCCCCACACGGCCCACCGCAGTCGTCCGACACGCCCGCCACTACACTGACCTCTCCGTCCAGAACAGGGCCGGCCTTCCCCCACCCCGCCCGGTCCGGACCCGACCTTTCCGAGCCCTGCCCTCCTGGTCTCGACCTCCACTGTCCAGTACAGACCCGATCCCCCCGGCCCTGTCTCGACCTCCACTGTCCAGTACAGACCCGATCCCCCCGGCCCTGTCTCGACCTCCACTGTCCAGTACAGACCCGATCCCCCGGCCCTGTCTCGACCTCCACTGTCCAGTACAGACCCGATCCCCCGGCCCTGTCTCGACCTCCACTGTCCAGTACAGACCCGATCCCCCCGGCCCTGTCTCGACCTCCACTGTCCAGTACAGACCCGATCCCTCCGGCCCTGTCTCGACCTCCACTGTCCAGTACAGACCCGATCCCCCGGCCCTGTCTCGACCTCCACTGTCCAGTACAGACCCGATCCCCCCGGCCCTGTCTCGACCTCCACTGTCCAGTACAGACCCGATCCCCCCGGCCCTGTCTCGACCTCCACTGTCCAGTACAGACCCGATCCCCCCGGCCCTGTCTCGACCTCCACTGTCCAGTACAGACCCGATCCCCCCGGCCCTGTCTCGACCTCCACTGTCCAGTACAGACCCGATCCCCCCGGCCCTGTCTCGACCTCCACTGTCCAGTACAGACCCGATCCACCCGGCCCTGTCTCGACCTCCACTGTCCAGTACAGACCCGATCCCCCGGCCCTGTCTCGACCTCCACTGTCCAGTACAGACCCGATCCCCCCGGCCCTGTCTCGACCTCCACTGTCCAGTACAGACCCGATCCCCCCGGCCCTGTCTCGACCTCCACTGTCCAGTACAGACCCGATCCCCCCGGCCCTGTCTCGACCTCCACTGTCCAGTACAGACCCGATCCCTCCGGCCCTGTCTCGACCTCCACTGTCCAGTACAGACCCGATCCCCCCCGGCCCTGTCTCGACCTCCACTGTCCAGTACAGACCCGATCCCCCCGGCCCTGTCTCGACCTCCACTGTCCAGTACAGACCCGATCCCCCCGGCCCTGTCTCGACCTCCACTGTCCAGTACAGACCCGATCCCCCCCGGCCCTGTCTCGACCTCCACTGTCCAGTACAGACCCGATCCCCCCGGCCCTGTCTCGACCTCCACTGTCCAGTACAGACCCGATCCCCCCGGCCCTGTCTCGACCTCCACTGTCCAGTACAGACCCGATCCCCCCGGCCCGGTACGGACCCCCCGCCCAGCACTGACCCGATCCCCCCGGCCCGGTACTGCCCCCCCCCCGTCCGGTACCGACCCGATGCCGCGCCCCTGGCTGAGCCGGGTCCAGATGCCGTCCGGGCCGCGGTAGTCGGGGATGCTGGCCGACGTGGAGACGCCGGCGCCCGTGTACACCACCAGGTGACGCGCGCTGCGGATGGCCTCGGCCAGCGTGGCGCTCTTGTCGGCGATCACCGACTCGGGCTCCTCGTACTCCTCCTGGCGCGCCTTCCGGCTCCTGTACTTCTCCAGCCTGCCGGCGGCGCGCCACAAACGTCTACACTGCCGTACACGGCCGGCAGAGAGGCTGGCATGGTAGGCACATCATTCAGGCTGTTGGCACACAGTGCTGGCCGGACGACGCTGTTCTAACCTAATAAGCTCTTAAGCTTCACCTGAAGCGAAACCGAACAGAAATGATACCCTGGCTGTCCAGAAGTTGGGGCCACCGCCCGAATTCTCCGCCAAATCGCGGTGAACTGGAGCCTCGGCCAATAACGAGGTCTTGCGGCCTCACCGTTTCTGTATCCGGATGACCTGGTCCGGGTACTTCCGGAGAAGGGCCCGGTCCTCGTCAGTTCTCTCATCTCTCGACTTCTTCAGGCCAGCAGTCAGCTGTCAACAAGCATAACAATGCAATTTGATTGGGGAGAGCTGACATGGTTGCATAATGCCATTGAATCCATTGAATCCAAAAATGCAGAGCACTTTAAATTATGAAAGTCTTGCAGGGCCATTTGTTGATTCTGGATCCAATCAAACCAAAAGCATCTCCCTGATGTATCAGATACTTCTGTGCAAACAGAAAACATATGGTACACATGTTTAGGATCCCAAATTCAACAAACTTAACTGAATGGTAATAAGACCTAAATACACTTCGCAAATTTTGGAAAGCTGTACATATAAAGCCAGGGTATGTTTGATGAAACAAAACCCAGGAACAGTACTGTGGAGTTATGCAAAATACATTCCATATGACAGACACTGAAAAAACATCACACAACTCAGTAGGCATTCAGCTGTATTTTTAGCTACATATTTCCCATCATAAAACCATGAGGAATGTAATAAGTACACTGACTGCAATTGGGAGATTAAATGTCCATTATATTGGGATATTTCATTGAAAATGTTTATTAGGATACCAAATGCAAGGTGTTAAATTTCATGCTGCAGTGCAAATGACATAATAGCACAGGTCTGGCATGAGACCAGCAGACTACTGAAGTTCTGTTGTCACAAACATCAGCCAATCTGAAAGGTGGCAATTTTTTTACTAATGATTCACTATGCATATGCTCTTACTGAACTGTGTAAAAAGACCTTTATTATAATCAAACCAAAACAAATGATCAGACCATCAGGAGAGTAGCATATGATCTGTATTGTCAACTTACCATCTAACAGCTAATACCTGTCAAGTTCAACTGCATTTGAGACATGCAAAATGTTTTTCTACCTTTTACATTTGCAGTCCATAAAGCCCATTCCTAGTAAGGTAGTTTAATCAGTATGCACAGCACATTTACATCCTCAAGACAACTGACTGGCATTTGACACAACATGAGACTTAACTCAAGATACAGATGTTTGAGCCCATGCCTCATAATTCACAACAAGCAAACAAATTACATCCTCCAACATCTTCCTTCATGCCCCTTGTCAGTCAGCTGTGTTAAATGAGCATTTTCCTTGATGTTGATTACCAAGACTATCCACACCATCTTCATTTCAGACATGTAGTTCACATTATTTTAGTGCAGACCAATGACATTCCATTGGTCCCACATGCCTGCACATTTGCAACTGATGCAATGCATCACTCATCTTTTAAAGTGACACATACCCAGTAGGGAACAAGGGCTGGCATAGCCTTAGGAAAAACGGACTCACCACAAAAACTGAAGTATGTGATTCTGTGTGCAATCCAGACAAAATATACAATTAAATCCATTTAACCATCAAGATGTGCCCAGTATCATCCACTTTTAATGGGCAAAGGTTGACAAGAACAAAATGCTTCACACTCTTACTACTATAGAAAAATTAAGTGTTTCATATTTTGGACCATAAAGGGAATCCATGTCCTAAATTACCTTAGTCCCATTGTGACCTGCCACCCAACCATGAGATGGTGATGTCTGGATATATGCTTGTTACACCACTCCTTGTAAGGCTAATTAACTGCCAGTGTCATTTACTTCTGACAAATCCAAGAAGTTCAACGTATCCATATAGTTCTAAAACATTCCATGAGCATAATTCATCTGTAAAACCACAATTTTTTTACATTCTAGTACGGAAATTCCACCGAAATTTCCCTGCGCCAGATTCGCCCCAAAATATCACGAGACTAAATCCCGGCATGTTTCAAGAGATGAAATCGTGTTCATCCTCCTGTGCAACAAACTCACGTCCTTCAATAAATTCTTTTCTTCTTCTTTCTCTTTGTCATCATCTTGCAGTACAATACACTTCCTTTTCCTCGTACTCCGGGGGCATGCACTAGCTGCCATGTTTATTTACATGCCAGTAGAACAGCTGAGGGTGCAAGGCTCACTTTCAGTCAGCTCTTGGTACCATTAAAATACTGCATTCTAATGAAAATGGTCTTCAGAGAGAAAAATGACGTAATTTCATCATTGGCTTCTTGAAACAATAAACGCATACCAGCATCTTTCACTACATTTTCTTGTTTTGGTTTTAAGTCCTGAACACATTTCTTCCGGGATTTGTTTCAATGTGAGAGGTGTTACGAAATGATTTTTTTTTTCAACCACTGTTTACCTATAGGTCCGTTTTTTCCTTTTCCTTTTCTCTTAAACTCTTTTGTTCACGCAGTGGGGGAGTCCTAGCCCTAGTCGAATGTCAAGATAAGTCATTTTATACAAGGAACAATTGTATATTCAACAGTAGCTGTAAAGAGTAATGCGGCCACGGTACCGTGAACGGCTCCGGGCGCGCACATCGTAGCGCCGTCACGGAGTCCCGCCGCTAGGGGGCAGTGTGAGCCGCGACCTGTGCGGCCGCCAGGAGGCGACATGGGCTGTGCCCCGGCGTTGCGGTCACCAAGTGATGTCTGCATGCGTAGCCCGCCCGTCGGGGCAGCTCGCCCCGTGGCTTCCTCGGCGCCACGGGTATTGGGCTAAAGAGGGTAACGGCATTTAGGGGCTGGGGATTTTCCCAATAATGCGTTTAGAGTTTCGGTGTGTTATATTGTGTATGAACTGTGTTCGTCCGGATGAGTTCAATGTAAATGTTCGGTTGTCAATATAACCTTGAGAATTAGCTGTCAGAGTTTCCCCTCCTTCGTGCGATCTGCCGAGACTGCTCTTCGGTCAACGCCGGTCAGCTAACCGGCCTGCACGTAACGAACGTGTGGCAGGCGGTGCAGTAGCGGTAGCCTTGTTGTGTCTGTTGAGAGGAGACCTCGCCCAGTGGACCGAGTCATGAACGGGAAGCTGGGAGGTCTGGCGTCGCCGACTGGTGCATAGCGCGGGCCGGGGGTGGGTACAAACGCGTCAGCATAAATACAAGCGCGTGTGCATAGCTGACCAAAAGAAGTAGGGTAGCATACCAGCGCAGGAGGACTGAACTACACATAAAGAGGTGAAATCCATACTGTGAGGAGCGTTATCGTAATTAAAACCCTCGCCTGTCTCAGTGTAAAAATGCTGTCAGACAGGAGATCTGACTTTATCCATGCTGGCCAAATAGAAGAAACGGTGCTCTTACATGACTATCGGCAGGTAGCTTGAAATCGTTGGCGTCGGTAGACCGCAAGACCGTCTCACGCGGCAATGTCGCCCAGCCGAGCTTCCCCTCTATGCAATAAGGTACACAAGACATCAAAAGGCAAACCATAAAAGATATCCTAACTGAAATAAATACAAATGACATGTAAACTTCTGTAAAAGGGGGGGGGGGAGTCCCTCCGCATTCGGAGCGCCCAGCGCCGTTCTACCCTCCTCCATGAGTGGTCGGCCGAACTCGTCATGGGGAGCCAAAGCACTGGTATCGCCGTCTTGCTCGCCTGTCACACGGTCGTTACGCGCGGCCCGGAACACACTGATGTGTTTCGCTCACCGCAGAGTCGTCCCAGCACCCCGCACTAAGGAGGGGAAAACACCGTCTTCACACATGGCCGTATATTAAACATTTTTCGTCTCGACGTTTCTATCGGTAATCGGTAAGGTTTAAAACACAGTGAAACAATTAATAATTGAGTGGTACACGGAGTGGGAAAGTATGAAACCATAAGTTCCAAACATATAGCTCGAAATCAACATTTCTAACGAAGAAACCATCAGAAATCCAAACAAATCAAATCGTACATTCGGCCAGTGCGAACATTTGCGTTTTATACACCCAGGATGCACAGGGAAGCCCCCGCCCTTAAAGGCCCAAGCCCACAATTTATCCCGGGTCCCAGCACCTACCCCCATGAGGTCACGGTGCGGAGTGCCCCGAAAGCCGGGCCTTCGCGACCCACATCGCGCGCACAACGGGATGGGTCGTTCACCCCTTTGGCGCATGCGCCTAACCCGGCAGCAGTGTAGAAAGTGGGGTGGGGAGGTCCTTCCGGACTCGGACCTTACCACGACACCAAACAGCGCTTCGCACCGCCCAGCGCCGTTCCACCCTCCACCGTGAGTCGTCGGCCGAACTCGTCACGGGGAGCCAAAATCACGGTATCGCCGTTTCGCTCGCCTGCCACACGGTCGTTACGTGCGACCCGGTACACACATATGTGTTGCGCTCACCGCAAAGTAGTCCCGGCACCCCGCACTAGGAGAAAGATAGCTGATCTCTTGGATCCCATATATTCACTAATTACAAGTTACGGCTACAGAATCGTACAACCAATCCTAACATTCAACGTGATACATTCGGTACAGACACACTCACAATCAACGCCTACATTTACGCAGGGGAAACCCCAACCCCAGAATCTCGAGACCCTCTTTGGCCCGACACCCACATGACCTACGCCAAAGAAGCCACGGTGCGGAGTGCCCCGAAAGCCGGGCCTTCGCGGCCCTCATCGCGCGCGCAGCGGGATGGCTCGTTCACCCCCTTGGCGCATGCGCCTAACCCGGCAGCAGCATCCTAGGCACCTGATGCAGCGCCCATCGCCGCCTAGCGGCCATGCGCGGCTCCACCGCCAGGGTGTAACCCGACGGCCGAGGCGACCACCGCCTGGCGGCGGGCGCTTGAATCAGGCACCCTTGGTGCCGGTCATGCGCAAAAGGTGACGCCCGCTTCCCACCTCGTGGCCCGCACAATGCCGACTGCAGAGCGACCCCGCGCCGCGGTGGGCGAAACCTTTTACACATACTGTAAAGTTGATCCGGCCACGGTTCCGTGAGCGGCTTCGTACGGCCGGGAGCGCTGGAACGCCGCCGCTACCGCCGCTAGAGCGTGAAAGTCTCGGCCAGTGTGGCCACCAGCGGGCGGCAACGGCGGTGTCCCGTCAATGCGGCCGCCAAGCGGTGTCCGCGGTAGAATCCCGTCCATCGAGGCACTCCGCACCGTGCCTTCTTTGGGGTATGTCATGTGGATGTCGGGCCAAAGAGGGTCTCAGCATTTTGGGATTGGGATTTCCCTTGCGTAAATGTAGGCACCGTGATTGTGAGTGTATTAGTATCAAACATATCGCCTTGAATGTTTATGTTGGTTGTGCATTTCTTTAATTGTAACTTGTAATTTTTGAATATATATGGCATCCAAGAGATCAGTTATCTTTTCTCCTTCGTGCGGGATGCCGAGGCTGTCCTACGGTGAACGAGCATTCATTCCCTACCCCGGCTGCTAGTAACTACCGTGTGGCAGGCGGTACAGGAATAAATATTGCTACACCCGGAGGTGGCGTCTGTTGATTAAGACCCTTCGCCTTGTAACGCGCCTGGCCAGCATGTGACAAGGGGGTCCGTGGATACCTGAGGTACACCTTTCACATGTGTACCAATTTCAGTTCCCATTCTCGTCCGCAATGCATTTTCTTTGCAGTAACGCGGAAATTACGTTGCGCCTTTATTGGAACATAAGCACATTTTCTCTATGCCATACTGCAATAAAACGACCCGGTACAGATGGCAGTCCGCATCCAATGAGTTTTGGCCGTAATTCTGTATTTTTCTAGCTCGCTAGACTGGCCTATGGACCTCCTTTACGATATCCCCAATGAAAATGACGTGGCGGTGCCCCTGTGCAAAATAAAAAAGAGAGGAAGAGAGGTGGAGGGAGAGAGAGAGGGAGAGAGAGAGAAAGAGAGAGAGAGTGAGTGAGTCGCACTTACAACAGGCCACGGCAAAGCAAGAAACAAAATTACGCTGGGAGCAAGACGCCATGATGGCCTCATAGATCAAAAGTTCGTCGCCGCTGATAAAACAGTGGGCTCGGATATCATAGAAATTTGATACAGCGCTCTGAAGTAGGTACCATATTACGATCCAAGCCGACCAAGAGCGTTCGTGTTGCAATCTTGGCACTGAGTGAAGCGAGAGTGAGCGCCTCCTATAGATGACGCCCCTGCTGCTCTTCCGAGATGAGAAAATTAAAATGCGAAGCAGCCTGGTGATGGGGTCTGTAGTCCAAAGCTGACCTTTTCGATGGATAGCTTGGTCAATCTTTGTATTTATCTTCGTTGTGGCTCATTTAGATTGTTCTTCATTACCGTCCAGCACTGCTAGAGCATCTCCGATGTAACAATGTAGCTGCGTTTTCGAGGAGAAAATCCCAGAGACCTCCCTTAAAATTAAGCAGAGTTTGATTCCACCTTCAAGCCATTTTTCTTTGACTATTCTTAACCTATTTGTTTTGTAAAACATGATTCAGTGATCCCTAAAAGCTTTTACAGCATTTCTACATTCAGCGTGCTCTCTTTTAGTATACTAAGGTCATAGCAGCCAGAGCAGCCGAGGCCTCTATCGCCATTCACGGCGGATATAACACATACACGGCGCACCTGAAACGCGTGAGTCTGACGCTCGCGGAGGTTGCCACGTGAGAGCAGCGGTAGGTGATGTGAGAAGTGGAGTACGATTGCTTCTTTTACGGCTTGGGATAGAAATTTGTTCGAATCCTACTTAAATTTGACGGGTAAGTTTGGGAGGATTGCAAAAGATTTTCTTCCGGCATACAGAGGTAAAATCATTTACACTTTTAGTTTTGATGTCGACAATGATAATCATCAGTCCTGAAATTTGCTATTAGGCATGTGCACTGTGTTGAGAAAAATCGCATATGTGTCCTGAAAATGATGCCAGTGGTAATAACTGAAGCATGTTCTGATTTCACTGTACTTCTATGATGAGCTTGCATCATGCGAATGGAAGCCCTAACAGTTGCCTTTGACCATGAAAAGGATAAAAACTATTCAATAAATACATGAGGTAGACATCGTCATTTTTCATTATACATAGCTGCAAATGTAGCATGCAGTGATGCATAGACTTGCAGGAATGTGGCAGGGTAGGGAAGCAAATCGGTAATGGTTGAGCAGGCTTCCCGGCTAAAGGTAAGTTTCTGCCTGACGAAATCGCAAACAACCCGATGTATAATTGCCACCAATGTAAAGAATGTATCATCCTGTTTCTAACCGTACTTTCCACTACTTGATTTTCTAAACAATAACAACAAAATCGTAACGATAACGTACCACACAGTAATATCGTGCTGCAGTCGACTGGCGGAGAACAACATTATTCCGCGGCGGAAAATGTAGTGCCGCCAAGGTTAAGGTTATTGACATCAAGGACGTGTAGACCCTGCATGCATCTTCAAGCGATTAATGACGTCATATATAGGAAAATTCTATTCTGTTGCCACAAACTGAACTTGGAGGAACTGCTGAATTATAACGCCGTTATATTATTGTATTAGATAATTGTTGGGATGTCTGATATCCGTATTATTACATTACAACATTTAATGCTCGTTAGATTAGGTTGCTAGGTTGGGTTGTGCTGGGCTAGGTTAGATCAGGTTAGGTTAGGTTAGGTTAGGTTAGGTTAGGTTAGGTTAGGCTAGGCTAGGTTAGGTTAGGTTAGGTTAGGTTAGGTTACTATGTTAGGCTAAGGTAAATTTTTATTTATTGTTTTATTTCACTTCCTAATATTTTCCAGTTTTGTTCTGTGATTTTTTTCAGATATTTTATTTCACTGCTTTTTGTTTTTTTGTATTTTTCAAATTGGAGCTACATTTTGCCATCTTTGTGATATTTTTACTTTTTTATTATTATTGTTTATTATTATTATTATTATTACTATTATTATTACTATTATTATTTCTACAACGGTTAACTTTTTATTTTAAAGACAATTTATATCGCATTAGTTATTCCGCCAAAACTTTTCTATTACTCTTGATTGAACCTTGAGTTCGACCGACGACAAATCAGCGTCGAGATCTCGCGTAAACAAACTATTTAACGCAAAAACGTCAAAAATCCCTACGCGAGCGTCTGGCGGTTAGCATACCAGTGACGACGCAATCTGTTTCGGGGGAAGTAATGTGTGTTTCAGGTTTTTCCGGCTGAAATCGTAAGTAATACTTATCAATATTGCATTTGAAACGCCATGCAACCACTACTACGATTATTTTCCCTGGGAGTAAGCGCTCGGGCTGAATCTTACTGTTGACCAAAAATAGGTCCAATGCAGGCCTGTGTGCCTTATTAATGCCACAGCTTCTCCAAAATAACCTCTTGAAGTGGTCCAGTCACCGACCGCCTTCACAACTAGCACGACGGCATAGCACGGAGCATCCCCGCGAAACAGATCAACTCCAACCAACAGGGGTCGACAGTTTGCGAAGGTTTCGTGAAATGTGACGTCACTGAAAGATTTACTAATATGCAGCAATCTCGAAACTCGAAATAAGGAATCTGGCGGTATTGAAACGGGACAGGTCGAGGTGGACTGGGACCGATCAAGGAGAGGCGCGAGTGCCCGGGAGAGAACAGGGACAGAGAAGGATAACTGGGATTGTACATGGATATGGAATCGGACCAGGATGGGATAGGGAGAGAGATCAGCACTGTATGGGGACGGGCATTGAAGGGTATTGAAACGGGACGGTGAAAAGACGCTGGGACAGGAAAGGGGCAAGTAAAGAGATGGTGGCGGGACGGGGACAGAGAGGGCCGGAAAAGGAAGGGGAACAAGAAGGTTTGGTAACTATGGAGAGGGATAGTAACGGGACAGGCGCAGTGATAGGGTATTGGACGAAGCCAATAACCCGGCGTTGGCTGGGTTGTTTCACCACTCTCCATTGATGAGGAGGTTTAACACGGAGCGCCCCCTCCCCGTCTATCTCGAGAACCAATCGCCCGATTCGGCTGACTCAAACGGCAATCGATAGCGCCGAACCGTGCGGTCCTGCAGTATATGCATGGTTTAATTTTGAGCCACTGCTGATGATGTCACAGGTAGGGATGCACTGGATATCCGGTCCGGCCGGATATTAGAGATTACCCGGTATCCGGCATCCGGCCGGATATTTTTGTGATCCGGCCGGATATTGCCGGATATTTAAGTTCCCGGTGTACGATCAAGACGTTGCTCTAATGTTTGTGTCCAAAACCATTTCAGGAGAAACGTGGCTTGTTGTATAAGATTGTCGATGTAACTGGCAGTTCCAGGTCGGCCTGGAGACCTTGGAACCAATACTTTTCTGCATTGGTCCGGGAGGTCCCGTCCTGCCACCATCTCTTAACTTGTCCCTTTTCTGTCCCAGCGTCTTTTCACCGTCCCGTTTCAATACCCTTCAATGCCCGTCCCCATACAGTCCTGATCTCTCTCCCTATCCCATCCTGGTCCGATTCCATATCCATGTACAATCCCGGTTATCCTTCTCTCTCCCTGTTCTCTCCCGGGCACCCGCGCCTGTCCTTGATCGGTCCCAGTCTACCTCGACCTGTCCCGTTTCAATACCGCCAGATTCCTTATTTCGAGTTTCGAGATTGCTGCATATTAGTAAATCTTTCAGTGACGTCATATTTCACGAAACCTTCGCAAACTGTCGACCCTTGTGAGTTGGAGTTGATCTGTTTCGCGGGGATGCTCCGTGCTTTGCCGTCGTGCTAGTTGTGAAGGCGGTCGGTGACTGGACCACTTCAAGAGGTTATTTTGGAGAAGCCGTGGCATTAATAAGGCACACAGGCCTGCATTTGACCTATTTTTCAATTGCGCATCTTTTGACACCAATATGGCTTGGCAACTACGTGGGTTTTTGGAGTTATGAGAAGTGGGAAGCCTGCTCAACCAATACCAGCAAATCTAACAACCTCATCAAACCTGATCCACCCTTACATGATGCACCAGACTGACAAATGTGCATACTTCCCCAAACAACTGTGTTCTGTGACTATCACAGATGAGATGTATATGGTACTGAACAGCTGGGCTTCACACACCCTGTTTGATGTTAACATATTCATTGGCTACTTTAAGCTAATAACATCAAAAATAGCATTTTAAACCACTCAGTATTGTTAGTACATGCCTGAGCTAATCAGATTCTTACTTTCCCTGGGACAACATATTTGTTCATTGTTTTGGAGCATTCCTCATCCCACTGTAATGCTGTACAATTTTCAGCCAATTCAGAGATGTAGCCAAGAGGGGCATGCCTTCTGCCCTGAGCCAAGTTGTCTACACTAGATATTCCATGATTTCATATGAAGGCAGGATAGTGGTCATGTATATGTTACAAAAGCAAACATCATGTTTTTCTTGCATGTTGAATATGAGATCAGTTGCATATGATTGTTTTTTCCTGCAAATTTTCTCATTGCCATTGTGATCTAATTAAATTTGATACTGGGCCCTCCTGCCGAGGAAAATCTGAGCTGCACTGCCCGAGTCAAGCACTGCTCCCAAAATAGCATGACATCCTGCCAATACCCAGCCTTCACAAAAAGCCCACAAAGCATTCCTGGTGCCACTTACTAGCATCAAGAAACTGAAGCTGGAGTTAAAAGATTCCCTAGAGATGACTTGTTTTAGTCTTTAAGCCATTAGTCTCTTTTCTTGGGTAGGACAAATGATATAACATTCTTCCAAACCTCCACCCTCCTCATTGTAATGCTAATATTATGCATCAACCAACTTCCCCTGGCCTCTCCCAGTGTTACAAGATTTATGTCATGTCATCACTGTTGTCATGGTATAACAAGGGTTGGATACTTCCCTGTTTAACTAGATGCTTTGCTAGTATCTTTGGTAGATGTGCACTGTACACACTGCATACAGTACTGCTGTGTGCCATGCATCAGTGCTCGGGGATAGCGGGGCCCCAGGGCAAACTGTAAGACTCCACCCAGAGGTGTCCCAGAGGCCTGTGATGCAGCCTATGGACACAGCTAATACAGCTGAGAAAACACTTCTAACCAGACCTATGTTGCCCAGGTGAGACACCACTATGGGGAAGGCGAAGAAGGTGCGCGTGTCGCGAGGCGCGGACCAGGAGGCGGCGCCCAGTCTGCACGAGCAGATCGAGGGCGACAGGTTCGCGCGGCCGTCGGCGCGGCAGAAGGCGCGCGCCCGCCAGCAGGAGGAGGACGTGAGTCGGCCACCTGGTCTGTCTGTCAGGGCCATGCTGGCTGGATGGCAGCAGTGGGATGGGCACTATGAATGCAGGGTTGGAATGGCAGTGGGCCAGTTTGGTTGCTGCAGTGCTGAATCCACTGTAGTGAATCATCAGCTGTCTCCTTCATTTGGTGAACACTCAGCTCTCTCTCTCTCTCTCTCTCTCTCTCTCTCTCTCTCTCTCTCTCTCTCTCTCTCTCTCTCTCTCTCTCTCTCTCTCTCTCTCTCTCTCTCTCTCTCTCTCTCTCTCTCTCTCTCTCTCTCTCTCTCTCTCTCTCTCTCTCTCTCTCTCTCTCTCTCTCTCTCTCTCTCTCTCTCTCTCTCTCTCTCTCTCTCTCTCTCTCTCTCTCTCTCCCTCTCTCTCTCTCTCTCATTTTTTTGTTTGATGGGTAGTTAGCTGACTTCTAAAGAAGCTGTTTGAGTTCCTTGGCTGTCTTCCCCAGTAAACCACATCTTTATTGCAGTGTTTACATGGTAAACTGCTTGTCTCCTCCAGTTTCCTGTCTGTCTCTTACATTGTTAGGTACTGAGCTGTATCAGTCAACTGTGTGTGTTTCATTATGTGGACAATGAACTGTGCGTTTCACTTTGTGGACAAAGCTGTATATCCATGTGTCTGTGTGTTTCAGTATTCGGACAGTACTGACATCTGTGCATCTGTTTCAGTACAAGGACAGTAAGTGGTATGTGTCTGTTTCAGTATGATGACAGTAAACTGTATGTCCATGTGTCTGTTTCAGTACATGGGCAGTAAGCAGTACGTGTATCTGTTTCAGTGCGTGGACAGTAAGCTGTGTGTTTGTGTATCGGCCTCAGTACGAGGTCAGTGAGTGGTGTGCGTGTCTGTTCCAGTACGTGGACAGTAAGCTGTGTGTTTGTGTGTCTGACTCAGTATGAGGACAGTAAACTGTGTGTCTGTGTATCGGCCTCAGTACGAGGTCAGTGAGTGGTGTGCGTGTCTGTTCCAGTACGTGGACAGTAAGTTGTGTGTTTGTGTGTCTGACTCAGTATGAGGACAGTAAACTGTGTGTCTGTGTATCGGCCTCAGTACGAGGTCAGTGAGTGGTGTGCGTGTCTGTTCCAGTACGTGGACAGTAAGCTGTATGTCTGTGTATCGGCCTCAGTACGAGGTCAGTGAGTGGTGGGCGTGTCTGTTCCAGTACGTGGACAGTAAGCTCAGTATGAGGAAGTAAACTGTGTGTCTGTGTATCGGCCTCAGTACGAGGTCAGTGAGTGGTGTGCGTGTCTGTTCCAGTACGTGGACAGTAAGTTGTGTGTTTGTGTTCTCTCAGTATGAGGACAGTAAACTGTGTGTCTGTGTATCGGCCTCAGTACGAGGTCAGTGAGTGGTGTGCGTGTCTGTTCCAGTACGTGGACAGTAAGCTGTATGTCTGTGTATCGGCCTCAGTACGAGGTCAGTGAGTGGTGTGCGTGTCTGTTCCAGTACGTGGACAGTAAGCTGTATGTCTGTGTATCGGCCTCAGTACGAGGTCAGTGAGTGGTGTGCGTGTCTGTTCCAGTACGTGGACAGTAAGCTGTATGTCTGTGTATCGGCCTCAGTACGAGGTCAGTGAGTGGTGTGCGTGTCTGTTCCAGTACGTGGACAGTAAGCTGTCGCGGAGGATCCTCTCGGAGGCGCGCCGGCAGCAGCAGGAGCTGGAACGGGAGCACGACGGCGCCGCCCCCCGGCCGGCGGCCGCCGCCGACACCCGGCCCCGCACCACCGTCCTCGGCGCCGCAGACTCCTCCGAGGACGAGGAGGAGGACGAGGACGCGGGGCCCGAGGAGGACATCTGCGAAGAGCTGGTACGAGGCTTGGGCGCGGTCCGAGGTACAGCGTAGAGGGACAGACGTAGGACGTAGAGGGACAGAGTAATTCATTCCAGTGTAGAACAAAAAGTGTTTGAAATGTTACTCATGGATACTGACTTGTGTGCAAGGGTCTGTTTACCTGTTTTGCTAGTTTTTCCACCTGTGTGACGAATATTTTTCAATATGATTTAATGGGCTCAAATGCTTCTTGATTTCTTTATTTATTTGGTATGAAGTCTTCCCTCATCTGTCGTGATCCTGTGTCCTGTGTCCGGTGTCCTGTGTTGTGATCATGTGTCCTGTCCTGTCTTGTCCTGTCCTGTGTCCTTCCGTGTGTGTATCTTGCAGTGTCTGTTGTGTGGCGCTCCCACCTGTTGCCGCTGTCCTTCGTGTGGCTTGTCCAGTCCCACGTGGTCTTAGTTCGCTGCACCACCGCCAGGTGGTGGACGAGGCCGATGAGCGTGCCATGGCCGAGTTCATGTCGCGCGAGCCCAAACCGCGCCGCGTGCTGGCCGACCTCATCATGAAGAGAGTGCGGGAGAAGGAGACGGAACTGCAGAGCGCCGCCTCCGAGGCCCACAGTACGTACGGTCGGCGCCCTGACTGGGAGGATATGGGGGAGGGAGGGGGGGATGATGCGGTACCATTCGGGCCCAGTACCGGTACCTGGTGTGCATCTTGTCTTTTATCTTTTTCCTGCATTCAGCAGCGTGCTGGCAGATTGGGGAAAATTCCCGGACTGTTGCGGCTGCTGTTTTTTTTTCGTGAAGCACAGAAATGACCTCGATTTGACTGTCTCACTGAGGATGTCCGCCTTCGGGCAGTTCAGACCGTTTCAAGCTTGCTTGCAATTTTCCGGGGGAGGGTCGCCTTACAATGAGTACGCTGTGATTGTGGATTATCACTGATCTTTGATGCGATTTCAGTGTGATGCTGTGCTGTCACTGGTTTCCTGAGTTTCATGTCATGGTGGCTGCTTTATCATATGGCCTTGGAGCAAAGCCTTGCATCACCACTCGTGCGTCATCTGGTTAATGGCAGTCTCCTGCCACCTCAAGCCTGCAATGCCGGCTGCGTGACTCTGTGCCGATGGTCGCAGGTGTGGTGGTAATGCAGGAGCTGCACCCCAAGGTCAAGGAGATGTACGAGGGCATCGGGCAGGTGTTGGCGAAGTACAGGAGTGGCAAAATACCCAAGGCCTTCAAGGTCATACCACATATGCAGAACTGGGAACAGATCTTACACCTGACGCGTAAGCCAAGTCCTGGACTTTGATCTCACATATGTTCCTCTCGTAGTTTTCGACTTACATTGGATGACGTTCTCATCCTATTGCCGGCCACTAAGCAGTCCTATTTTGTTTCCCATTGACTGCCCGTGATAAAAACGTGGCTGTCAGATTCTAGTGTAATAGCGTCCTGCGGCCAATGTCAGGGTGAGGTTTTTGAACTGTCCACGTTCATTACATTCGTAGTGATGTCGGCCAGGAACTAGAAGGACCGACAATCATTTTAATACATACAGTTTTTTGTGGTCGACTTCGTTGGTGTCATCAAATGCAAGCTCGACTTCTTCATGACGTCAAGTGGAATCCCCGACACGAAAGTCAGTCACTGCCTCCCCTCATCACCTGCTCCCCCCCTCCCGTCCGCTGGCAGGGCCCGATACATGGTCAGCAGCCGCCATGTACCAGGCCACGCGCATCTTCGCCTCCAACCTCAAGGACAAGATGGCGCAGCGCTTCTACAACCTGGTGCTGCTGCCGCGGATCCGTGACGACGTCCACTTCTACAAGAAGCTGAACCCGCACCTGTACCTGGCGCTGCGGAAGGCGCTCTTCAAGCCGGGCGCGTTCATGAAGGGCATCCTGCTGCCGCTGTGCGAGGTCAGGAGGTCGTGGAGCAGGTGCTGCTCTGCTGTTGGTCGGAGCGGGGGTCGGCAGCGTACCGTGCCATGTCGAGTTTGGCGGTGGGTTTGGTCGGTTGGTTGCCGGGTTGGCAAGGTGGGCGGTGACGCTGCTGCGTTTTGGATTGCGGGTTGATCCTGCTGCGTGCAATAAGTAGGAGTGGCTGCCGTTCAAACCAAGGAACGTTACGGTGTTCGTTGGTTCAGGTTGTTGAGTCTTGTCATTCCTCTGTCGTGCCCTAGCTGTCTGCAGTCGATCGCTGGCCGCGACGTCACGTGGCCGTGCGGCACGTGCCACGTGACTCCGCGCCCCTGTCGTTTCCCGTCGACGCAACGGCCGTGCAGCTGCTGCCTGCGGGGTCGGCGTGATGCGTTTTGCCACCTCTGGCTGGTGACGGTTACAGGCCGTCCGACGTCCTCTGTGCGGTGGTGTTACCGGGTCGCACTGGGCTGCGGCCCCCCGCAGCTGCCCAGGCCTACTTCAGCACTGATCTGTGACCGGAATCTGACCCGCCTCCCTCTGTTTGTCCGGGATCTGGCCCGCCGTCTGTTGTGTGTCCGGGATCTGCCCCGCCGCCTGCTGTGTGTCGGGTTGGTTTCTGTGCGGTTTCTGGTCCGCTGTTGTTCGGTTTCTGTCAGGTTTCCGACGCCCTTCTGAACCCCTTTCCCCCTTTTCCTGGGGACTCTCGCACCCGTTTCTGGTCTTTTTTGTCAATCCTGGACTTGTTGGATCCTCTCCATTGGATCCTCATTTGTCAAGTGCTGACCAGTTCTTGATCCCTGACTGCCCATCTGTAGTCCGTTTCTTCGCCGTTTTGTCTCGTCCCGGGCCGTGTCTGACCACTTTCTGCCCGGTCGTCTGCCCAGGCGGGCGACTGTCTGCTGCGCGAGGCCATCATCCTGGGCTCGGTGCTCGCCAAGAACTCCGTGCCGGTGCTCCACTCGGCCGCCGCCATGGTCAAGATCGCCGAGATGCCGTACACGGGCGCCAGCAGCATGTTTCTGCGCGTGCTGCTCGACAAGAAGTACGCGCTGCCGTACCGCGTCATCGACGCCGTGCACGCGCACTTCATGAGGTACGGACGGAGAGGACGGCCCGTCCGGAAGGCGGCAGCGGGTTGGTGGTGTGGGACGGGCGGAAGGCGAACGGGTGTGTGGTGATGCCAGGAGGGGTTAACGGCAGATGTGGGGCTTATTGACGGGACGACGTCACCCGCGGGATCTTACGATAGGCTATCCTGTGTGTAGGTGGGATTTCATGCTGCTGTTTTGGCTCCACAGAGAATTCTTGGACACTTGCTGTAACCTGTGCTGTTGTAACATGTCTGTCTGCAGGCGTTTTCAGATGTGATTGGAAACATGCCTATGTCAAACCGCAGGGCAGCTGGTGATGTGGTGTGACTAGATGTTGGTCAGGGTATTTGATTTGCAGAGGCTACAAGTGTGTTGTAATGTGTTGAAACATGGCGCGACACTGCCGGCAGGTTTCACCTGGACAGCCGGCAGTACCCGGTGCTGTGGCACCAGGCACTGTTGACGTTCGTGCAGCGCTACAAGAACGACATGTCGGCCGAACAGCGCGACCTGCTGCTGGACCTCTGCAACAGCCAGCGCCACGCGGTGATCACACCCGAACTCAGGTACTACCGCCGCTCAACAGAGGGCGCTAAAGGGTCGCGGCCGCTTTTGGGGCGGAAGCGGGTCAGGTACGATTACTGCTCATTAGATGGCGCTGGTGAAGCCCCGGAGATTCAGGCGACTGGGAACCTATTCGGTACGCCCGTCGCTCAACAGGTGGCGCTGTTAAAGCCACGGATGGTTCGGACGGAAAGAAGACCGATCAGGTACGTGTGTCGCTCAACAGATGGTGCTAGTGCAGCGGCCGTTGTTGCCACTTGGTTGCTGTCGCGTCAGTGCGTGAAGGTCGTCATGGATCGAGACGTGCCGGCTGCTGGGCTAAAGTGACATCTTTGGTGTCGCGGATTTATTTGTAACGTTTTTTTTTGTAGTTTCACATCATTTACAACCCTTAAACCCGTTATTAACATAAGTCTTGAAGTAAAATGTTCCCTCATGGCACGCCACAAATTATGCTGCGAAAAGATGCATTGTAAACCATGCTTCGTTAAATGAAACTTAGTGACTAGATGAATGGGCCCGTCGCTGGTTGTGTCACCTATTTTTGCCCTGGAACCATCGTAAACTGCATTCTTAACCCGCGCCCGGCTGTCGGTCAGCGCCGCGCACGCCCGATGGGGGGTAACTTTGACCGCTCCGTCCCCCTTCGCGAACGGTTGGTCGCACGACAGAAATAAGCGCATCGTTGGAAAGCTGGTGATGAGTAGAGCTTGAAACTGGCCTCATTTTGGTTTTTGGATTATACGTAAGCCATTCACGCTCTATTTATGTGTCGTCATACCCGACTCTGTGGAACCGAGAAACAGCGTGGATCTTCAAGGACTGTGATTAATTAAGTCTATGTAAAGGCACCACCAAATAGATAAATGTTCGTAGATGCCGATGTACATGTAATTCCTCTGATTTGTTTAATATATACGCAGAAGCGTTAAGTGAGGCACACCGATATTCACGCTACCGCACGGCAGGCGCCGGTGACGGGGGTGGGATGAAATCAACGGTAACTCATTTTAGCGTTCCTTTATGTTAGCGACATAAGCCTTGCGAAGTGGTGTGTGTTGATGGCAGTGGTTGTTGTGATGGTTCTCCGTGCTTAAATTTTGAAATGATTTGGTAGTTATAAACCTAAACAGTGGGCGGAGCGTTATTCTCGAAGGCCTGTTTATTTCCATAATACGCAGTTTTGGGGGCTTTTTAAACGTTTCGGTGTCTTTCGCAGCTGTGAGAGCCAGTTCTGCCGTTTTCTGTCCGTTCTTAATCATTGATCGCCGATCTTGAAGGCGGTACTTTTTTGGCTGATATCAGATGTTGGTGTTCTGACCTTAAGTTAGTGGTTTGAGGCCTCTGATGTTTTGCCCAGTGGCGCCCATTGCATGCCTTTACACATCACACTCAAAATGTTGTATAAAAAAATTGCCAGTGTCCGAAAAAAACATGTCTTGAAAAATGGGGTTGACGTTAGGTCAGTGACCCGAAAGTTCCCGAAAAATATGGGACAGCAGATTTGTTGCATCTACTAAGATCTCTTCTCCCTGAAAGTTTCGATGCGGTGTCGTGTTTTCCGGAAAAGTTGCAGGACGCTTGACGTTTTTTGGACATGGCCATTTGACCTGACGTAGGTGAGACACCTGACTTGACCCGACGTCAAAAGTTCAGCACAGGATGTAAAAATGATCAAGGAAATGTTTCGCGAAATTTTGTTGCGTTGCGTTCGTTCGGTCTCTCGCAATCTTGGAAAACCCTCAGGTAGGGGGCGGTCACCGCCCCCCCAGTCGAGGCTCGTTTAAAGGAATGTGGGATCTGGACGTTGTTCCGTGGATAGTGAACACTTGTACGTCTGTGGTGCGACGCCATATTTTTCATCCTGGTTTCTTTTCGCCAACATGGCATTTCCCCTGTGTTCTTTTCCGGGGGAGGGAGGGAGCAGGGTCATGGTGGCCTGTGGACTTAGTTGTCCCAATTGTCAGTCCAGTCAGTTCAGTCAGTTCAGTTCAGTCCAGTCAGTCAGTCAACGTTTTCTGTGGTGTTAAAACCTCATCGCTGCGGTTTACGTCGTGTGACGTTTATGTGCCTGTGCGCGTGGTCGCGCGATTGTTTGCGTTGCTCTAACAGGCAGGATGTACGCATCAACGCGCGTGCGATTATGACGAAACAGACCTCTGTATCTAGTGACCCGTATAGTTGACAGTGCGGCTTGTGTTTGTGTGACGGGTGTGAATCAGTTGGCCGGCCTGCCATCAGTGGTCGATGTCCTCGTCCCGCGACGCTGCTGCAAACAGCCGTGTTATTGGGCGAACTCCCCGGCATTTGATGCTATTTTCATTGTTTCTGTTTCCAGGAGGGAACTTTTGAGCGCGAAAGGACCGCAGAGCGCCGGGGGAGAGGTGGAGACGATGGAAGCTTCGTGAAACATCGTCTGGTGCTGCCTTGTGTACCTGTGTTTTGTGGAGTAACGAAGTGGATGTGAATAGGAATGTGGGACGACACAGCGAGGTGTTTTACTTGTTTTGAACCGCTAACTTCCGAAATCAAAGAACCCCTGCGGACGAATTCCTATTGGTTGCCAGTCGACTCGTGAAATTTGGTTTCCTTCGTTTTACTCGGCACTGTTTTTTTTGTGATGCTTCGGTCCTTGCCGGAGTTAGGTTCATTGGCTAGCATTGGACCGGAATTCTGTGGTTTCGTATCTCTCAGATGTCGCGAATGGTTTGCTGGCATTTTAACGGCCGTCCTTTTTTCTTTTGAGATCCCATTGTAAAAGAACTCCCTACCAGGTTAGTCACGGCAAATCGACCGTGTTTGTCTTGAGGGGCGTAGGCGTTTCACTATTCCGAAGCTTGGAACGAAACTGATGCACGGGGACGGCGATGACAGGGATAGGAATCATCGAACGCTTGCTGCTTGCCAGAAGTCATCGCCGTCACCGCCAGGTTCCTTCAACATTTCTCCCGGATAAGCAGCGTCAGCAGCACGGGCTTCCCGACAAACTAAACTAATCCGTGGAAATCTGAAAGAAAACAGAGGATGTGTGCACACGACTGGGCGCGCTAATCAAACACCCCACGCCGGCTCTGCCTCTCGTACGCCCCCCGGCTGGGCCAGTCAAACACCACGTGACGGCCACACAGCGCTGGTTCGCCGTGGAGAATAACGGGACGGGCGGAGACCGGGTCCGTGGAAAGCTGCCCCGTGGATCCCTCGCGCTCCGCACGCTCGGCACGTGCCGTTGATGTTTGCGACGGAGAGACGGAGGGAGATCCCCTTTAGCGTAGGTTTGTTGAGGCGACACTCAACAAACGAGATGGGAGGTTAGGCTGTGACGATCCGGCCATTCCTCCACTCTCTCGGGGAACTGAGACGCGTCGCGCTCTGATGCATTTTCGTGAAGAAAAACGCCTCAAAACTTCGTCAACCGTTGCCGAATAAATGGGAATGAATCGACGATTTCATGATTGGATTGCTTACGCTCTGTTGATAGCCAACAGTATCGCAGCTTGACTGCAACTCATCTGCTGTTCATTTCCTTTCGTTGTAATACAAGCAGTATTTTCTATGCATACCTAATACGCCACGAGCTTTGGGACAAAATAACATCGATGTGCTGACCGTAAATATCACAAGCAGTATTGGCCTGAGCACGTTCGTGGAGGACACCTCAGAAACCATATTTTCCGCGTCAAAGCTGGACATCGAGGAAACATTTGTGTTGCGACTCCCCATGTGAAAAACATCCTCTTGAGCTCAGGCGTCCAGTCTTGAGTCCTGCGTCTCGCCAGGCGTCGGTAATTGTCATTGTCATTAGTGTGTTCGTGGCAGACTGACAAAAGGCACCGTATCGTGTGGCGTGCACCACGCTCCCTGCAGCGATAGCTCCGCACGTCACCGCGCCATCGCGCCACTTGTCGTCACTGCTAGGTGCCTGGTCCGGCGCACCTCGACATTCCAATTGTGAGGTCTTGGTTGTGGCCTGCAGGCAACGGCAGCAGCGAAGGACGGCATTAATACGGGCGAAAATCATGCGGAAATATGTATTAACCAGACGTGGCATTTGTGCTTTTCATGGCGTTCGTGCCCATCCGAAGTGCCAAAACTCAGGTCTCACGGGCGGAAAGATCCTCTGATATCTTTTCCGAACGTTGTTTTAAGCGCGTCTTTCCACTTTCGTTCATAGACAGCTACATTCCCCCGGTTGAATTTGATGGGGTTTCGGGTTCCACGGTGATTGATTCTTTCAAGCGCTTCTCAAAGTACGGTGTGCATGCCACTTCGTACTGGATACGTAACCAACAATGACTTCTTAAAAGAGCGAGTATCGTCGGCTGCTTTATAGCAAATTGAAGAAGCATTGGGCGTAAATGATAGCTGAAGGCGGATGCTGCCTCCCTGAGCATAGGTGGTTCTGGTTATTGGGTTGTATAACGAAGCTCTCGGTTGCCAGGGCCATTTCGCGTCGCAACCTCTCGCGCCGTTTGTGAGGGGCGCCATCTCTCTGCCTATATCCTTCAACATTTCTGACAAAGCAGAACCTAACAGACAATAGAATCAACCTTGGAGTACCCATGCGGATCCAATAAGTATCTGAATCTACTAAACCATCGAATAGATCCACCGCAGAATCGCAATGGCCGCTGGACGCAGTCCAGCCAAATCCAAACCGGAAGGGCGCCATCGGTATATTCCGCTCATGATTCCTCAATGCCATGGCATCGAGGAACCGTACAGATGCCTCCTAATTCGTCCCCCATTCAGTAAAAATTCGGCGGTATCTGGGACGGAGCACACGATGGTCTGAAATGATCAGGCCATGGACACAGCATGCTGGCACTAGACGTCCAGGCGCAGGCGTGTGGAAGTCCGGGGATATGTTCGACTCTATTCACGTGGCCGACGACAAGCACGCCAAACGTCCGGCTCACGGGAGGCCTGGGTCTAATGTGGTCCTTGACCTGAGCCGGAGCTGCGGCCCGACGAAAAGCTGCACCGTCATCGTCGTCCAGTGACGATGGCTGCCTCGCACGGACGGCAGACGCGGAAAGGCAGGGTTGCTTTCAGAGGCCGCTACCTCGCACAGGCTCGGAAACTTAGCAGCACGCCGATGACGTCAGAAGGAAAGACGTCTCATAATTATGCATGTCCCCGCAACTGTGCAAACGTTCCGCCGTCAAAGCTGAAAACTTTAAAAGCATCTGAAACGGTACTAGGTTAAAATGGCGAAATTTTAAAATGGCGAATACCTTTTTGGCGAATTCTAGATGGCGAACGTTAAATGGCGACATGTAAAAATGGCGACATGCTAAAATGACGAACGGCCAAATGGCGAAGAACGCGAAGGCGAACCATTTCGCCAATCGCCATTTTAACGTGTCGCCATTTTTACATGTCGGCCTTCAGCATTCGCCATCCGGCATTCGCCAAAAAGGCATTCGTCATTTTTACGTTCCGCCATTTTGTCCGGACACCATCTGAAACATTGGTGTAGAACTGAGGCAGATTGTGGTGTGGAGAAATGTAATTATGGACCGTGAAATGTGATACTGTAACGTATTTACGGAACTTTATGAAACAAAAAAAAATGAATGAGCCAAAATATTGGTATGGAATTTCATACCAATAATTTCGTTTGGTATGGAGAGCTCCATACCAAACATATACAAAGTTACACCCCTGATCTGAAAGGTGCCGACTTGCGAGACTGACGTCGGTGGCTTCTTGCTGCTGGTGGTCTCGCCGCTCTTTGCCCTGATGCAGCATGTGGCCGGGACCGAGAAATGCACCGCCGCCGCCGCTGCAGCCGCAGCCGCCGCCGCTCGCACCTTACGTAAGGCGCCGCACATCCGGGCTCCTGGCCTGCCGCCGCTGATTGGTCGGCGGGACGGCGGGCCGCCGGCGCCAGCTGACCGCGTCCTTTTTGCGTCGGCCCGCGACCTCGTCGGCCAGAGCTTCGCCAGCGTCCGCCGCCACGTGAGCGAGGACACGCGCGCGCCATGAACGGTGCCACGAACAAACTGGACGTGCTGGCCGATGAGGCGCCGTCCGTCGACGCCGACGACGGGAGGCGACCGGCCGTCGTCGCCGTCGACGCGCTGGAACCGCCGTCCGGCTGCGGCGCGTTCGGCGTCTACCCGGGCCCTCTGCAGCGCCTCGCCAACCGGCACGTCTTCGTCATCTTCTTCTGCCTGAAGAACGTCTTCCAGGGCATGATTTTCACCTACCTGGTGGGCGTGCAGACCTCGGTGGAGCGCCACTTCCACTTCAGCAGCCGGCAGACGGGCCTGCTGCCGCCCATCGGCGAGGTCGGACCGCTGCTCAGCGCCGTATTGCTCAGCTACCTCGCCAGCCACGGCAACCGGCCGCGCTGGATGGGGCTCGGCATGCTGATGGTGACGGCCGGCATGCTGGTCGGCGTCCTCTCCTACCTGCTCTTCGCCTACCCGGAGATCCGCGACAACACGGCGGCCAGCAGGCGTCTCTGCACGGCGCCGGCCGTCTCGCTGCTGGGGCCCGACTCGGCCGCCGGCGCCGGGCCCGAGTACGGCCCGCCCGCCAACGCCACCGGCGCGTGCACGATCGACGTCGGCAGCAGCAACACGGCCTACTTCCTCTGGGCGGTGGTGTACATCCTGTGCGGTGAGTGGCCACGGCGGGGGAACGCCCTCCGAGGGCGGCGGCGACGGCCAAGGCCGGTCGGCGCTGCCCGAGACCAGACCGTCAGGGAGCGGTGGGTCCTCTCTGGGAGGCGGCAGGTGAGCTGTGGCCAAGCACGTAGCCAGGATTTTCCTCGGGGGGGGGGCAAATTTCAAATTTTGTCGTATGCCACAAGCATATGACGAAATTCACAAAAAGTCAGCAATTTAAGGCAATTTTTGTCCCATTTGATACATGGGAAAACATATGATGTTTTTGCAACATATATATGATCAATCTTACGTTTCATGCGAAATCGCCATGTATCTGGTGTAGAGCGCTTGGCTCAAGGGGCCATGACCTTCGTGCCCCCCCCCCCCCAGCTACGTCCCTGGCTCTGGTTGAGCTTTTCTGGTTGCGCCTGTGATGCAGGTGCGCGTTACTGTGTTCAGTGGTGCATGTGGCATTCTGCCAAGGACGTTTTTCCAGGTCACCCGGTCCAGTCTTGACGACGTGACCTGGAATGCTCGTTCCCCCACCCCTTTGCTCCATTACGCTCTTTACCGAGTGCGTCGTGAATGAACCAAACCCTCGTTAATGCCGGATACTTGCGCGGCTTCGGTTCTCTACGAAGTGTTAGACGCTTGGGAGCTAGGTTCGAAAGCTGAGAGGTAGAGCTGCTCAAAGCTGATCGAGATCGGAGAGGCTGGCTGTGAACGTGTTACTGCCGGACTCACATGGGCCAATGGTCCGATGCTTGCCGACGGCCGGAAGTCGTTGCTGCGGCTGGGTTGGGATTGATTGATTGATGAGATTATGAAGGCGTGAGATGCTGCCACGCGTCAGACCCCTCTTTGTTTCGTTTACCGCATCCCACGGATAAAGAAAGGACAGGAGCAAGTTGTCAGGTCGCTGTCACTCCGTTGCCTCCATCTGATCGGAGGATTCTTTTTTATTTATTTTGCACACCTTTTTATTTATTTTGTATACACGTTACTCGAACGTTAATTATTTAGTCATGTTTGCCGGTCCATCTAGCCATTTGCTCATGAACCCGTGGATGTTCCTAACCATGAAGCTTTCACAGCATGAGGTCGCAAACTACTAAGAACTGAGTACGAGAAATGGAATATGGCACGAAGGGTAACATAAACTGTTTTGCCCGGTATATGGTAACTGTGGCCGTCACGGTCGGGCTCATCACTGTTCATAGTGAGATTCAAGCGTGGTTTAAACATCTCTGCTGGTGATGTTAGCACTGCCTCATTATCGCAGTTGCAATAGCCCACCGTGGAGGTCCAGCGACAGTACCACCAGTATTAGATGCCAGCACGTTTTATTAACGATTACGGCAAACAGCAATAATTACATTAAAGCCACTTTGACTCAGACAACGTCGAAAGCATACCTGCGTCTACGCTTGTTATACTCATTTGACGGCCACACACCGCACACCTGTTCACACTGATGACTTCACGACTCCGCGCAAACAAATCCCGGCGGCGCCTGGCTCGCTGCGGCGGCGGCTGAAGGCGAGGCACGTGGCAGTGACAGACCAGTCGCCGTGTGTCGGCGGCCCGGCCACGGCCTACTTCCCACCACCGCGCCGCTCGACCGCCGGCCTTCGACTCAGGCCGGCAGACTGCGCCTCCCCGGGGGACACCACGGGGAGGGCTGAGCCTCCCCGGGAGTACCACGCTTCCCCCAGAGGACCATGTGCTCCAGCGAGTATCATCCGTCCCCTGCAGGCCAACTCCTCCCCGGGAGGACCGCGTATTCAACTCCCCGGGCGGACGTCTTGGCTGTTATGTGTAAGCCAGTTGACTGAACAAAACTTATAACCGGAACCTGAGCATTGGTGCAGGAGATCTGGACTCGTCCAGTGTGCTAGAACTTTGAAGTTCGGTTTATGGCGTGGTAGAGTAGTGCTGAGGCTCGTGAAGATCAGAGTTCCATTTCGTCTAAAGCGTTCCCTAACCTCCCATCCCTCGCCCGGAATCTGAGGTAGCTCAGACCAGTTGGTCACGTGCGTTCCCACATAGCACGTACAACAAGCTCGCCTATGCTTTCAGTTCCGCAGTGGAATGAGGCTCAGATCCGGGGCTTTATACGCTGGATGAATCCGGGATTAAAGTCCGGATGCCGCACAGCGGTCACGAACAGACGTTACGTGATATTTCTGGGCGTCCCTGAGGCTCATGAGCATCGCCATACGCAGCACTGTGCTCCAGTGTCTCTTTATGTGGGCTCGAACCTCGCCAGCTTTGTACAGTAACGACTGGGACGCGATTTTCTGGAGAAATTGTCCTGTATCAGTATGCACTACGCCGTGGAGGCCAGTGCTGTATGCTAACCAAAGACGCCAGACAGGGAGACATGCCTTCGGTCTCAGGGCTGAGCTTACTCAGCTCTCGCAGTCAAGAACGTACCTAAACCAAAGATCCCGGGGTCACCATGGCATCAGCATGCTAAGAGTCTCGCAGGTGGTAGTGTGTGCAGACCATTGAGTCCAGGGACTGTGTCGACCATGGACTGGACCTTATGTGTACTTCCGGCCAAGATGCTCAAGGTCACCGTGGCTCTGGGCGATTGGCAGGAAGAAAGGGTCCGTGGGAACCCTGTTGGCCAATCAGTCCGACACCCATGGGTGCAATTTTCCATATTTTTACGGGTGTTCCAGCACGCCCAGTGTTGACTGGACACGGACAAATATTTGTGAATTAAACATGTGACGATATAAGGCGGCCACCCACAGTGATTTGAAATCCCAAAGATAACGTATGGGCGTGTGCCTCGGCTCTATTTTACAAGGTTTCATGTCTGTCGGCACTGTCGCTGACATCGCTTAACCCACTACGGCGAGCTGGGTCACCGTCTGCGTCAGCTGTGTGAACACCTGTGTATCCGTGACTCCGGTCCCAACGCTGATTCCCCCCCCCCCCCTCTCTCTCCTGTCAGCTCCTACTTCAGTGTCCATCACGACCCCAGGCTAGGTCAAACAGGCATATTAGGTCAAGTCCAAATCGACCTAGGATGGGTCGGTATATCGTTAGGAAATCATCAAGGAGATGTTATGTTTTGTTTCTAGCCGGTGACCTGGTCTGTGACCTATTCATGGCACTGAGAATCAAACAGGCGGTCTCTGCCGTTCGCATTGGCTGCATGATGTTTTGAATCCTCCAGATTCCTAAAAAGGTTAGGCCAGGTCACTGACCTTAGCTGACCCTTGAAAAGTCGCAAGAAGCCATGGGGCCTTCGAGAATCTCTCCGGCCAAACTGCACGCAAGCTTTGGCTTGTTGCACGACTACTTTGTTAACTTGTAAGAAAAACTGCAACATCGCAGAGCATGTCTCTGACAATGTGACTCTGACTCCGTGACCTGAAATAACCCAAGACTGGAACATGTCTCGAAATATGCGAAGCTGAGGTGAACTCAGCCACTGAAAGTTTCATGCCGACGCTCTTCGCTGTCCCAAAGCTGCAGCGAGAAATGGCGTGGGGTTGGGCCGAATCGTTCCCCTCCATGTAGGGCCAAGATGAACTGTGCTTATGGCAGCGAACACGAGTAAACAACAAGAAGCATGAACAAGAAAAACCACCAAACTCTGGGCATCATCGCATGCCGCCACACCAGACTTCGTGCCACGTTCACCGGCACGGCACTCGGCGGCCAGGGGTCAGCCCGTGTCTCAGCAGTACGGCGCCCGTGGACCGTCACCGCCGCGCCGTTCACGAGACCAGCGGCGTCCACGGCCCGGCCCGACCAGACAAGGCCGCTGCACGTGACGGCAGGCAGCCGGCCGGACCGGTACCGCCGACAGCCGCGGAGCGGGCAGACGCACGGCGTGACGTCATCGTCGGACGCAGCGGCAGACGTGCGGTCTGTCGAAACGCAGCGTAGTGACGCCGACTGACTGCGAAACCTGCCGGTCGATCGTCGGCTGTCGGCGTAAAAACTTGAAGCAGCCGCCCGACCCTGAGAAGTCACCTGCCTCGGGCCACTCATTTTCCTAGGGGATCTGTGCCTGCACGGATGTATTTCACTTTCACTTGCCTTCACTTCAGATTCCAACGCGATAAATTTCACCATTCCTTGGTAATTCCTTTAGCCCCAATTTAAAAATCGACGGGGTCGACGGTGGAAATCGACAAAGTTCCTGCAAACTTTGCTTTGCCGGCTCGCCAGCCCGCCGTGCTCCATATGTGTCCACACATGTGGCAATGAAAGACACTCCGGTTGGCGTTGTGACGTTTTGCCGTCTGCCTCACCGCCGCCAGCGGCTCCTCCCGCCACCTCCCGCTGGAGGTCGTGTTTCCACTGTTTCAGCCAGCGGCGCGCAGACCATCTACGTGGTCAGCGCCCCCTACATGGACGACAGCGTCTCGCAGAAGAACTCGCCGCTCTTCTTCGGTACGTATGGTGAGGCCGAGCAGCGGGCTGGACGGTCAGTAAATGGCCGTCAGTGAAGGACGGTCTGCAAATGACCGTCAGTAAACGACGGCCAGTAAATGACCGGCCTTTCTGCGGCCCGTTAAAGTCTCTAGGGGTTTTCTTTAGAGCGTTATGAAGTTGTAGCAGAATCGTAAAATTGGTACGCGTATTGTTTCGGCGCACTTTGGTCGGCTCTCGTTCAAAAGAAAAACTTTGCCATCCACAGTGACAGTCGACGTTCGCTGGCTGTTTCTGATCTACCACGCGAGTGAATTTGGCAAATTTTCGGTTGGATGCCGACCGCAAGTTGAGTTATGTCTAATGGCCATATGTAGCTCGGATACATTTACCCTACGTTGGTGAGTATGTCATTCGAATGCTCCGTCATCGCCTGTTCGGGCTGATTTGTGATGCATTGTCCTGCAAAATGCATCGGGATAATACAGACACAACATTAAGCAACCGTTTCGGTAGTGAAGTACGGAGTAGTTGTAAGCTCGCAGTTATACAACATTCCATGAACCCTGCTTCGTGTGACTACGTCGTAGGGCCGGGAACAAATGTGCTGGGTCAGTCGTGACAGGCAAACTTAAGGAGGCCAGCCGTAGGAGGTACATCAACCATTTCGTGGTGATATAAATCCCAAGGGCTCCTTCATAGACATTTTAACGCAACCGAAGGAAAAGGGGCTCAAATCTACTGCTACGCACTGTTACAGGTTAACGAAGGTGTTACTCCGATACGCACGGAACGGGTGCATTGTAAACGGATTTAAATGGTTCCACTAGCTCGCAACTTGCATGGCATGCCCGGACGAAGTTACGGCAGGTGTGTGGTCTGCCACTGGTATAGTAATCGAGAGTAAAAATCCGCGAACATTGCAGCTGCATGGAACTGGGCGACAACAACTGCTGCGAGCTTTTCTTTTGGAGCGTCTCCCTTGCCGTGGGCAACGCCTGCCTTGACGTCAAGATGAACCAGTTTGGTTCATGCACTTCTGCTTCCATGAGCGGTAGACTTGGAAACAAGAAAACTGGTATCCCATGGAGCTGATATTCACGGGAACTGCTGTCTCGTGAAAGGCACAGAACCATAAGGCATGTTAGGAAAATTTCTGCGTAATTTTAGAGGTCCGGCCTGTGGTTCTGGGCGGGGCAGGGATTGGTTCGCCGATGACAGATGGGGAGTCCACGGGAACTAAAAAACAGGGAACGGTGGATCATCCAGTTCCGATGGACCTCCACTCAACATTTTCGTGCTAAACGCTACCGGAAAATGCAAGGTCAGTCAGAGAACATCCCAAAGTTGATCTGCTGTATGAAATTCGAGAGATCTTCAGGCGGGAAGGGTTGCCTTGTCATCAACCAGTCTAGTACGTAGTCTAGTTGATCATGCACCCAATGCTTAGGGAAAACAACACTTTCTTGTTTCTATGCCATACAACCGTGAACGACTTATTGCAAAAACTTCTTCAGTCCCAGATATGCAGATTGATGAAAATGCTCGTTTTTAGCCTGCCCGCTCAGCGAGGGTAGAACCAACTGGCAGGATCACCGAACTTCGGGCAGCGGGACCGGTTCTTGGCTACGCGACCGCTCAGGTCTCCCGTACCTTTCCTTGGCAACATGTCGACTGCGTAATCACGCGGACGGCTGATACAGTGTGATATGGCACAGCCGACGAAACGCAAAAACCGCTTCTTGGAACCACTGGTTTATCATCTTGTTCTCCACGTAATGATGCAAAGGAAAACGGCTTATTTTGGCACTCGCTGTCCTGCTCAGGTGGGTGGGAGGAAATATCGGTAAACAGGAGCGTTTGGCATTGTGGTTGCTTTGGGAGAGTAGAAAACACCACTGGAATCTCGCCGCAAAGTTGACGAAAATTCTCAAAAGTCCGTTCTCCGGAGCAAACATTTCGAGTCCACGCACATGCTGTCGTCTGGATTTGCTACCTATACCTTTTCGGGGACTTGCAGAAGCACACGGAGAGTGCGACTAATGTCCTTCTATAAGCACCGTTATCGTGACGTCAGCAGCAGTTTCTGCTTGTCAGTTGCAGCTTCGCCGGACGCTCTTCACAGGCCGTTCTCGCCTACTTCCGCGTCAGCGGGAGCAGACGAAGGCGGGGAAAACCCGTCCGACTTCGTTCGCCCGTCGCCCAGCGTTTTCAGAAGGGCCGTTGGCCGCTCCGGTCACCTGCTGCTGACTCGCGTTTCACGTGATCGGGAGCGTCGCTTTCACCGGGCAGCGGCGTGCTCCGCTCTCTGCGCAGCCACGGTACGGAGCGAACCACTGCCTGAGGGGAGGGGTCAAGCCGAGGTCGACTTTGGGACACAGACGGCACAGGGTGGACGCGTTGCGGAGATTTGTATGGCGTAGTGGACGGTGCGGTAGTCTGGCATGTGGGTGTTCACATAGAGAGCGGCGAAACCGAACAGCCTCTTTGGCGTCGTCGTAGTCGGCCGACCCGCCCAGAGGCGCGCCCAGCCGCCGTCTCTGGGAGGCGTTGAACTCCTCGTGCAAATAAACCTGGCGAATGAAACCCTGATATCCCGTTTTGTCTCCCAAAAGCTCGGACGCGCTCATAATCCTAGACGCACCCCTGGTCTTGACCACGTCCCTGTTCCTGGACGTGGTCGCTGGTGGAAAGTCCCTAGACTTTCCCCGGTTCTGGACGTGCCCCTGGCCTGGCTGTGCCCCTGGCCCTGGCTGTGCCCCTGGACTCCCTGTCGCCTCCAGCGATAGCAGTCACACGGACGCCTCCAGGGACACAGATGTCTGGAGGCGTCCGTGCGCCTTTCTCGGAAACTCGGCGACCTGTGGCGTCAGTTCACGGGTCAGAATCCGTGATTTATACCTGCTGACTGCATAGCTTAGCTCGCATGTCCGT
This sequence comes from Capitulum mitella, assembly GCA_030062745.1. Taxonomy (NCBI): domain Eukaryota; kingdom Metazoa; phylum Arthropoda; class Thecostraca; order Pollicipedomorpha; family Pollicipedidae; genus Capitulum; species Capitulum mitella. Next base: position 20,981,551 of record CP099851.1, on the reverse strand, counting down.
AACCGTAGTCCCCTCAACCCTCCCCCTGCCGCCCCGTCGACCGGACGTGACGGCCGACGTGACGGCTCGCCGGCGCTTCGTGCCGAGCGTCACGAAGTGTCACTTTTGTCCGTGTTCTTCTCGGAATTTGAGAAGGGCCTCAGACCGAACGCGGCTGTTGCCATGGCAATCTGAGGGCCCGTGATGTGTGAGGCCAAGTACCCGGTACCCCAGACAAGCATTTAGTCTGGACCTGGAGCCGAGATTTTGTGCAACATCACGGTCTTGGATAGAGAAAACATCCGCGATGGGTTTGGTCGCCATGATCGCTTGGCATAAACAGTTGGATGTAACTTCGAGATTCCTCGCTGCCAGTGCACAAATTCCAGGAAGCACATAACAAGTTCACCATGTGTTGGGCGTCTTTACTAACTCTGTCGCCGTTACGTGAGTGTGACAGCTCTGTTTTGCAGCTTTAGCTGGGACGGCCCGCATCTTCGGGCCCATCATGGGCTACATGCTGGCGTCCTTCTGCATCTCCATATACGTGGACCCCACCATTGACCCAGGTAAGTATCTATGTCGGGTCACGGCGCCGTCCAAGCAGTAGCCCAGGGCAGTGTCTTGGGACTGCAGTGTTGACGGAGGCATCACGCTGCAGACCAATTAGTGAAGTATGACAATGCATTAGTTGTATTCGCATTGATGTGTCTGTGCAGGACATATCACAAACATGTGATGTCTCAAGCGTCGCTTCTCCGCTTCCGGGACCATGTATTTCCTTTTATGTAAACATCCGGCAAAGCCCTGGATGTCTTTTTAGTCGTCGTGGCGGTGGCATAGTGGCGAGTCCCCTGATCGCCGTGGAAATAATGATTTCTGTTAGTTATCAGAACAGTAAGAGTGATGACGAGGCCCGAATAAATTGAATTAAATTTTCCATTAAAGCCCCGGTCATGCGCTAACACCATAACGTTCGGAACGTCTCCGCAGCATCCAAGATTCGTTCATGATGCATCGCAAGCAGAACGAGCGAGGAAATGAGATCCGTTCGAGTCGCAGCTCTTACTTTCCTCTTTCACTAGGCAAAATAACACGCGGACAAAATAACAACCGTACTGACGTCAACTTAATCATGCTCTCTGGTGAGCTGAGCGTGGAGCGGGACCAGCGTGATCGAGTGGGCGCGTGACCCTCGACCTCCCTCGCAGGCATCACCAAGCACGACCAGCGGTGGGTGGGCGCCTGGTGGATCGGGCTGCTGGTGATCGGCGCCCTGGTGGCGCTCTACGGCTGGCTGATCTCGCTGTTTCCCCGGCGACTGAGCACCGACCACCTGTCGCCGGCCGAGCAGAAGAGAATCAGCGGCTCGCTGGCGGCGCCCTCCAGACAAGGTGACGAGGGTCTCCGGCGCGGCACCAGGTCCCTTCTCACGCCTCCTGCCTTTGGCTCAGAGGAGGAGAATCATAAGGACTTGGACGGCTCCCGCCGGCAGCGTAACGACAGACCCCGACAGCAAACGGAGCGTTTTTTACACGTTAAAAGCCAAGTAGATAGGAATCAGTAGGACCGCCATCACCCAGAGCACTCATCGAGGGACTCTCATCCCTTCTTGATAGGTGGTGATATGCTCCACCGCGCCCGCGATCCAAGCAACCGACAGCGAGGTGTGCATCGGTGCTAAACCCCAGACAATAAAAGAAGATCCCAGATGCAGGGGCGCAGCCAGGATTTTCTTAAGGGGGAGGGAACCTGGAGCTCGGAGCGAGCTGGAATGATTCGAAAACCGCCTGCCGGGAAGACGATATGCAATGGTTTTCACAAAAATGCGGGCTTTTAAGGGGGGCCGGGTCCCCCTTGGCTGCGCCTGTGACCAGATGTCCTAGCGTTCGATTCAAGATGGCGAGGCTGTGAGCTGGTGATTCATGGGCATTATGTTGCTCTTCATCTGGGGAAAAGAAAGGTGTTTCCTTTGTCCAAATGAGTTTTTGTTGGTCGTTCCCTTGGAAGGACGACGGAAAACCTATGTATAACCTCGTTCCTTCCTCCCCCCGAACAGAGATATCCTCTTCCCCACGGTGTAATCTCTGCGGGGCTGCGAGGGACCTATTTCTGCAGTTTCCAGAAGTGGTGATTTCTCCCCCTCCCTGATTTTTTATAATTATAATAGAATAAGAGAAAAATAATGAAAATAATGTCCCCTTGGCAACACAATTTCTTGAACTTTGAAATCCAGCGAAAGGAATTTCGACCTCTAGTTTGTCATGCAACGCCCAAGAAAAGTGATTTCTTCCCCCTGCACTACCAGTTCTTGGTGGACTGCAATCAGCTTGTCCACCAGTGTCTGAACCTGGCTACATCCATGCGCTTCCCATATGAAAAACGCTCGCCGGCTGTGACCAATGTCTGAAATTCGTTTCTGACCGGTTACATAACTGTGGCCTTTTCCGAGGTGAAACGGTTGTTCGTCTTACCTATAGATGCACTTCCAGTGGCTGAGGCCGCCTGGCTTTGGTTTTCTCTCCGTTGATTAACCCTGAACCTGTGAGCAGAACGGTCTGAGCCGTGATCGCTATTGGCCCAGTCATCATAACGGCGGCAGACGCTGACAACTTCTGCCGTCCTGCCGCAGAATTCGTCGACCGTCTGCGGCGATTGCTGAAGAACCCGGTGCTGATGGGCTGCGTCCTGTCCAACTTCTTCTACCTCATCGCCATCATCGGCTTCTACACCTATCAGCCCAAGTACCTCGAGCACCAGTTCAGAGTCAACAAGGCTTCCGCCACCACCTATTCGGGTAAGAAGAAAGTGCAATGTCCTAGTGGTGGAAGACTGGCGGGCCCTGACCTGGGGCCTTACCCTAAGACCTGAGCTTGACGGTTGCAATAGCATTACAGGCTTCACGTTACAAAGTGAGAGGTTACTCACAGAGCACATGCTACTGAAGGCCAAGCGTAGTCGCGAGCGCTGACCTGTGCGACCTCCGCCGGGCGCTGAGGGTGTTCGCTGCCCTCGGTTCTACAAACGGCGCCGCGACGGCGGCCTGTTTTTCTGTCGGCACGTCACCTCTCACGGCCCCAGCCAGCCTCGCCGCCCTCAAGGACAAACTCACAAACACGCCGCTGCTTATTCGGCCGCGGCGCACACGGCGACGCTGCAGGCAAGCACGATGCCGAGTGGCGGCTACTGGCGAGTGGCCATGGCCGATCGTAAAACCACGCTCGTTGTCATGGCGACAATCTTGATCGCCAGTTGTTCGGGGGTGCACGGTTCGCTGTAGGCTCAGCCGCGGCATCTCTGCTATATTCCCTTAGCAACGCTAAGCGCCGCGCTGCATTGTATCGCTTGGCGTCACGTAATCGTGAGCGATGGCGTGATTGTTACATAAATCACGCCACGGATGCATAATTGTGTGCAATGATGCAGTGTCTTGCACACATTAATTGCGGCAAGCCATGGTCGATCCAACGTTCAGACCGAGAGCCGAGGTTGCCTACCCGTAACACCCGAACTCGCAATGTTCGATCAGTTTTGTTTCTTTTCCAAACTGAAAATAGCACGAGCGGGAAAACCAACAGCGTTGCCCTGCCAAACGCTCTGAGCGCGGGACCACCAGAACGGTCACCAAACATGCGATTTCAACTTGGCCTTCCGAGGGAAAAGTGCAGGGTCTGGTCGCGAGCTGGCGCACGCAGCTTGTCTTTTTATCATCGCGTGCTGCCTATACCAAGGACACCGGAACAACCACTGATTTGCTGTCATTTGATTATCATGTGTTGACGATTTTAAGTTCACATGCACAACACGCCGATGACGAAATGATAGCCATCTGCGTTATTTCTTTTTATTCTATTTGTACTTTTTTGCTTTGCTGCAAGCGTCCCTAAACGTGCTGTTTTTACATTAAATTTTCGGACGTGACTCGCAGCCGGTCCTCGGTTCAGCTGCTGTTTATTCCGAGCACGTACCATCCGTTCTCACCGTTGCTGCGGGGATTAACCCTATTCCCGGAGGGCTAGACGTTATGGCCGATTCCCGGCAGGGGGGGGCGGATTCGGCCCCCCCCTGAGATCTCGAGAACTACTCGTCCGATTTCATCGCAACAAACGGCAATCGATTTGCCGTGACGTGAACTACATTTTTATAAAAATAAATTTGCAAAATTTTGAAATTTGTGGATACAGGGGGGCAAAAATGTCAAAATTAGGGGTACTTTTGGACTTCTTATAACTCCGTTGTTTATCGACCGATTTCGATGGAACTGGCATGAATCGAGAGATTATGAATAGGGCTTTTACCATGGGTCCCCAAATCTCAAATTTCGAGAAAATTCATGGGCGTTCACAGGGTTTCAAAAATAAGAGGATTAGTTTTCTAGCAACTGAATGAACAAAAGAGGCAAACATCCTTTTTTGGCTTCTGCTAGTCATATTATACTAAAGAAGTACAAATCGCACTACAATGTTTGTATAATGTTAGCATAGGCGGTGCCAGGGACATGAAAAAGGGGGAACTGCCACGGTCACACGTTTCTCAGATCAACTTGTGACCTTTGACCTTAAATGAGCTCCAGTGACCTTGGGGTCACTTAGAATGATCTCGTGTGCATTTAATATTATCTGTAAAGGTTTTCAATCATTTGAATTCACTCTATTTCAAAAATTTCATTTTATGGCTATTGCGTCATAGCTCCGTGACCTGACCTAATATCAAGCTGAAACTTGATACACAAGTAAAAGACACCCTTCTACGTCACATGTGTTTCGGGTTTGGCATTTGAAAAAACGGTTCTGAAATTATAGCAAAAAAACAAATTTTGACTTTTGACCTTGACCTGACCTTGTAAAATGACCTCAGATAAACAAAATTATATTTGCACATTGCCCAATTATTTAGCTATACATCCATATAAAGTTTTAAGTTTTAGCTTTAAAACTCTGTTTTGGGCAGACATTTTCATTTTACCCTCAACATGGCCAAAAATGGCATGAGGTGCCTCCCAAAAACGTTGCCTGGCTCCGCCCCTGAGCAAAGCAGAATTTTGAAATTTTGTCACATCGCGTAGAAAGAATGGCTAGGGAAAGTCACCAAGTTTCGTGAAGCTGCGTCGAAAAGCCTGGAATTGGCAAGCAAAAAACCGGAGGGGGGGCGGATTCCGCCCCCCCTGCCGGGAATAGGGTTAAAGGCTAACCACTCACTACGCTGGTACAGGGTACTGCGAACAGGCATCGCGACTTCTATTCACACACCAAACATCACCGCTGCAATGCTCGGCCGGCATACCTCGTGATCACGCACCGTGTCGTGTCGGCATAGGCCCCAGGCCGTCACGCCGCCCTGCCGCCCCCACCCGCCTGTCCTCCGTCCGGGGAGCCACTGGCGGCTCCAGGTGGGGGCAGGAGGGGCACGGGTCCTTTTCCGTTGAAAAACAGGATGCCGAGATACCTTTCGGCCCCCTTTTAGGATCGGAACCAAAAGAAATCAAAGTTTTCGAAGCAAAAACACATTTATTTACATGTTGATTTCGAAAATGGCGAGAAAATATGGCTGACATCCGGCGAGAAATCAACATAAGCGAGTAGGTTAGGTTACAAGGACGGAGATCCTCCGTAACATGTGACTCGGATCGGCCCGTGCCGGCAGCCATCAGCAAAGTGACGCTGGTGTTCGCCATCCTTGGCTCCGGTGTGGTGCTCCGTCGGTTCCGGCTGTCGGGCCGCGCGGTGGCCGCCGGCGTGGTGGCGCTACGGCTGGCCGGCGCCGCCGTCTTCCTGGCCAACATGTTCATCACCTGCGGCTTCAGCGACGACCTGCCGGGCGTGTGGGGGCCCAGCGGGTGAGCGGCCGGCGACGGTGGTAGACAGCGGGAGATGGCGGTAGATCCGGCATAGGGTGGGGCTGCGTGATGTAGTCTGACGTAGCCTGGCTGTTTCGATTTTAGACAGAGTGCATTTTGTTACGCATTACGATTAAGTACGCTGCTCCTATAGATAGGCGGAGCTCTTCGGCACAGACCTTGATCAAGGGATTTGAATAAAATGTTGGCCTCTTGCTCTGCCTGGTGGCGGTGATTTTGCAGCATCCCTATAAGACGGATAACTATATCTGTGTTGACGAAACCTATTTCAAAATTAACGTCGTAGCTGCCACATCGTCAAAGAGTGACCGGACCAGTGACGGCCAGATGACGTCAGACGGTCTGACGATCCGGCGCCGTTGTCCGCAGCCTAGACATCAGCTCGGCATGCAGCGACTCTTGCGGCTGTACCACGGAGGAGTACATCCCGGTCTGTCATCGGCTGGAGGAGGGGACGCGGTCGTACTTCTCGCCTTGCCATGCCGGCTGCGTCACGGTCACCAACCACACGGACGGGCCGACCACATACACCGACTGCAGGTAACCACCTACACCGACTGCAGCTAACCGCCTACACCGACTGCAGGTAACCGCCCACAACGACTGCAGGTTACCGCTTAGACCGACTGCAGGTAACCGCCTACACCGACTGCAGCTAACCCCCGACACCGACTGCAGGCTAACCGCCTACACCGACTGCAGCTAACCCCCGACACCGACTGCAGCTAACCCCCGACACCGACTGCAGGTAACCCCCGACACCGACTGCAGGTAACCCCCGACACCGACTGCAGGTAACCCCCGACACCGACTGCAGCTAACCGCCTACACCGACTGCAGCTAACCCCCGACACCGACTGCAGGTAACCCCCGACACCGACTGCAGCTAACCGCCTACACCGACTGCAGCTAACCCGCCTACACCGACTGCAGGTAACCGCCCACAACGACTGCAGGTTACCGCTTAGACCGACTGCAGGTGGCCACCTACACCTACTGCAAATAACCACGAATGTGCGAATGTTGCAGTCTGACCTCGCACTCAGTGTTCTAATGCAGCGCTCGTTGTCCTTGAGGAATCCATGATCAGCATGAGTCTCTCTGCCTTGTCATCCTTATGGCCTGCTTTAATTTACCACTTCCTGCGCCTGATTAAACCGGAAAGACGATGGGTGGTTGGACTGGCTGAGAACCAGCTTATTTCAGTTGTGAACACGTTTCAAGGGCGTTTCTTTCGTAGCCAGCCGAACAGAACATATTTCAGCCAGAATTGCTTAATCACCGATTCATAAGTCGTAGATAAAAATATAATGCTCAACATGCGAAATTATAATACCAGCACTGAAAATACAACATTATTATCCCATCCTCAATTTGCTGAGCCATCGCACTCGAGAGAAGTAGAGGGGTTCGCTCTACGCAACTGCTGCAGACGCTGCTTGGCTAGTTCGTACGACTGAGCTGCATGTTCAGGCCTTCAGGCGTGCACCAACAAAACCCCGGCGTTGCTGAGTCCGTCACGTCACGCGGAGTCCGGCCGGCGCCGTTACGCCGCGGGACTTTGTGACTTAGGGCGGGCCCGCCGTGACGCCGTGTCGATGGCCCTGAGCCGGGGACGACCTTCACGGGCAGGCGTTTCCTGTCAGGGCTCAGGGGGGCCAGGCTTTTTGCGCTCGACGGGCGAGGGTTTGGACAGAGAAGCACCGTTCGTCCAAGGTGGCGGCTGGCTAACTGTGACTGGTCCAGAGCGGAGTGTTGACTGCACGTGGCGAATCGTTCTTTGGCGGTTGCCTTGAGATATCTGTGGCTTCTTTCATGATTGGGTCTAAATTGCTCTCAGAGGTTCAGATCAGAGGAAACCATGCCAGAGGCGAAATAAAAAAAATTCCGATTAGCGTGATTGCCATTAAGAGAGTAACTGACAGGCCACCAATAATTATTCGCCAAGCTACAACGACTCATCTAAGGATGCAAAACCAGCTTTGATGAATTTTTAATGCATTTTAATGAATTTAGCGGCGACTCCCCACCCCACTGCGTCGGCCGACTGATGTTCTTTACGCCTTCAGAGCAGTGGTATTGCTCAGAGAATGATGTGTTTTTGGACAGCAAAGATCTTGCCCTGTGGTGTGTCCTCAGGTGCCTGGAGGACCCTGGGGCCATCCTGACCGAGGGCCTCTGCCAGGGCAGCTGCAAGCACGCCTTCATCTCCTTTCTGGTCATTATAGCCACGTCCAGCTTGCTGACTTCTTCGTCGTCGATACCTCATCTGATTATCATACTGCGGTAAGGCCAGGCCCTCAGGCGGTTCTCGACACCGTTGCTGGAGACCATGCTGTTCTGTCGTTCTGAATGACACTGCTGTCGTTAGCTTACCCCTGTGTCAAGCACGGTGTCTAGTTTCTTAGCATGTTAAGTGGTTTGCGCCGCCAGAACATGTGTTATATGCTCCTGCTGAAAAACACTACGGCAAAGCTTCTAAGGCTTGGGTCGGTCGCTATAAGTACTTTGCATGCATGCAGCTTCCTGGAGTAATGCCGAGTTGTGCTAAAAATAGAATAAAAACGGTGTGATGGGATTCATGAGTTTCTATGTTTAGCACACCATTAACGTCATAAGCAAGATCATTATTCGACGTATATGCAACTCAATGCAAATCACGTTGTGCAGCACGCACAGCGAGATGCAGCACATGCAGTCTTGAAAAAAAAACAAGGCGGCCTAATACCACATCACAGCACTTCTGGCGCCTCCAGGAGCTTTTGATAAAGTGGCGAAGTACAGCCATAGTAAAGCGTTTGGTGGCTTAGCAATGCTTTCCACGATTACCGTACGTCTGTGGTGTACTTGGCAACAGTGGGTGCCATTGCCTTCCTATTAGATCTTTTGAGCACTTGGTGCTGTATTTCAGCCACTTATTTCGTTTGTTTATAATGCATGCAGTGGTGCATGCATATATGCATGGCAGTTCCGTATGGTAATGATGCAGACCCCAACAATTTTGTTTGTCGAGTTTGGGTGGTGGGCAGAGGCTTTTCATTCGGCAGGAAGCCTTTTACAGCAGACGACGTACCTCCTCCCCCCCACCCTTCGAAGGCCCTGGTCGCACCCATGCCTCTGAGCTTAGGGGCCTGAGCATTGTGCACCGCCTACAGTGCGTACCCCCGCCGCCGCCCCCCCCTGCTGTCCCAACCCCAGCGGCCAGCCAACCCCCCTCGCGGCCTCCACGAAGTCCGGCCAGCGCCGCCGCTGACAGCCACCCTCGCGGCAGGTGCGTGCTGCCGGAGGACAAGGGCATGGCGCTGGGCCTGGGCGGCGCGCTGACGGCCGTCTCGTTCGGCGTCGGCCCGCTCATCACCGGCAACCTGGTGGACCTCGCCTGCCTCGTCTGGGAGCGGTCCGTGCGGCGAGACAGGCGCCTGCTGGGTCTACGACCCGGACGTGCTCAGGTCAGATGGCGCCCGACACCGGCCGGCTCTACTGTGTTTTTTTTTTTAGTTTGTTTTCTTTTCTTTCTTTTATCCCGTGTTATTCCATTTTAGTTTGCTTCATTTTAGATTAGTTCAGTCAAGTTTATTTCATTGATTTGTTGTATTTCATTTCATTTTCTTAATTTTATCTCGTTTTATTTCCAGCGGAGAAGCGTTTGCCGATTTACCATCAGATCTTCATTTTTACGATTATATTATATTGAATACATTGACATGCATACATACATTAAATTGACATATGATATATATTCTATAATATACTACATAATATATTAAGCACACATATAATATGTTATATTAAATATAATGCATGCTACAAAATATCTTTTGATGTCTTGGACGATAGAAGGTTTTAGGCTAAGAATTGCCCTACACAACGGTAACAACACTGGAAACGATAAAACACAAGAAAACGTGAAAAATCGCAATGTGCGAGAGTTGTATGGTTGGAGATTTTCGAAAATTATTCGGAAGTACACATAGAGTTTTAGACAGGGTCTTTCCTGTCTTTGCCATAGGCCTAATGCCAAAGATCCCTGAATAATGGGGGGAGTCAGACCCCCCTCCGGATCGCCAGCCTCAGTGCGTCAACAAGCCATTATTGCGTACCCTACATTTTGCGGTTTCTGATCAGCCTGGAATGTTTCAGGAAAACACGGGCACATGTTCATCGACTCAAGGGCCCTGTGTTATTAATTCTGATAAATCCACGAAGGAAATATGAGACAAATTTAAACCCCAGAAAAACTGTGATGACATGTGCTGCTTACACAGATGATCAGTGAGACACAGCCATTACGTACCAAACCGTTGTGCTGCTACATACGCGTAAGCACGCCATCGGCATGTTAACACAGATTTGAGCTTCTTCTGTATTGCTCCTGCTGGCCCCTGTTGGCCAGCAGAGGCATTCTTTAAGACCGAAAGGAAGTCCCTCCGGAGGCCGACAGAGGCCCTTCATGGGAGCACCGGGCCCTCTCCAGACAATCTGCGGACGCCCCTCGGTTGAAATCCCTTTTGTTAGATTTCCAAGTCCAAGAAACTGTGTCGTCAATGGGAAATGCCTATCTGGTACCTTAAGATTATGATAGGGGGAGGGGCGAATCACCACTTGTGGGAAACTGCGAGGGAGAAGTCCTCTGCAGCCCTCGCAGAGGTTACACCCATGCACATGTCCTTTTGTATGTTTGGAATGCGTTTTTCTTAGGTCTGCAAGCCTTCTTTAATGTTAACTGTATTCTGATTTCACTTTAACTATCCGTTTCGGACCTTGCCAGGCGCACTGCGGAGGCCTCATAGTATCCAAAGTACTAGGAGCCTTCGGTTCCAGGGGACCCGCTCGACTGCCAGGGGACCCGCTTGTTTTCCAGGAGAAGCCATGGTCGCTTGTCCCCCCCCCGGCTATACCAATGACTCCCGAATAATTTTCGGAAATCTCCAGCCATGGCCAGAGATCTAGGCAGCAGAGCCAAGGGCTGACCCAGGGGTCAGTCTGGGGGGGAGGGCAAGCTAAAGTTTGGTTCCCTTTTCAGTGATATTGGGGGGCATGGCCCGGTGAGACCCACTCCTCCCCCCTAGACCCGCCCTTGAGCCGGGCTAAACTAGGTGTCCGAGTTTTGGTGACATGATCAGTTCCCAATATTTCCGGGCTCCGTAGTTGCCTACCCTAAGTTTCTGAGTCAAACCAAGTGCACATATAGCCGACTGGCAACCATTCCTAATCAACGGCTCACATTATTACACTAACCAGTCTTTCCATTCTGCACGCAAACTCCACGGTATTATATTTTATAGTACGGCTAAGGCCATAAACAAACTGCTGACAACCTTGGTCACTTAATACGAGCAACGAAGGTCAGTGCTGGTAACAGGATGGACATAGTAGTCGAGAAGACACTCAGGGGCGCAGCTAGAATTTTCTTAAGGGGGGGCCGGGGCTCAGGGTGAACTGAAATCATACGAAAACCGCCTGCCGGGAAGACCATGTGCAATGGTTTTCGCTAAAACTGCGAGCCAAGGGGGGCGTCCCCCCCTTTGGCTGCGCCTCTGAAGGTATTCACCGCTATTTCTGCCATCCTGCACGCGACGATAAATGATATCAGCGATGGCTCATGGCCTGCCCGGTTAAAAATGGCGGATCACGCACCATTCTTGTGCTTAATGCACGTTGTTACTGTGTATATTACACTAGCATTCTTCAAACACGTCCTCGACACGCCACTACTGTGCTCGGCAGGCTGCAGCGCACGGAGCAGGTGTTAATCCTTTGATACCAGTGCTATCATTTTGAGTCAATTTCCTGCGAAATTTCGAAACGCGGGGGACTTATGCCAAAAACACCCAAATGATAAGTTCTATGCGCGGTGATGGCGTGCTTTCAAGTCGAGCTCATCTCCATTGTGCTCATCATTTTTCAGTAAAGCCGATGCTGATGGATATGCTTATGAGCAGTACCGGGCCTGAGACGAAGCGAAACGTCAGACGAATGAAGCTAATCCATTTTTGACGCATCTGTGTGACTAGACCAAACCGCATAAATTTCTCTTGTACTTAAGGCTTGGAAGTTCAGTTGTTGCACGCTGGCCAAGGAACGCATCGTTGCTTCAAACGCTTTCTTCATGCTTTTGATTTTTTCATCATGAATCATCGCGAAAAATTCGTCTTGCGTGCGATTTTGTACTAACCCTGCGTTGGTCACCCAAGGTACGGCTTGATCGGCTTCTACTCCGTCTTCATGATGCTCTCGGCGATGTCGGACGTCTTCGTCTTCTTCAACGTCAAGGGGCTAAAGCTGTACGTCGAAGACGAGCGTGAAGAGGAGACGAAAAAGGGAACCGAAATGGACCCGAAGAAGGCACCAGGACAAACTTGACCTGCTTCGCAGCCTTCTGGGAGAGGATCCAGTGTGGACGTTCAATCTCTGAAGCCTCGTCAGTAGCCACAAGGTGAAATGGTGGACCTTCGGACGGCCCACAAAGAAAGGTACAGCCAAGTGCCTTTTGTGGCACTTGGCGTGAGTTTGGCGGACTGACAGTTTGGCGGACTGACAGTTTGGCGGACTGACAGTTTGGCGGACTGACAGTTTGGCACTTGGCATGAGTTTGGCGGACCGACAGTTTTTCGTGCGAAAGGATGGTCTTCTCCTATGCTGTGAAGTGATAGATCTAACACGGAAGCCACTCTAATACCCAATAAAGAGCTGAGAATAATGGGAACCAGGACAGATGGCCCCTGGCTGTTACAGAACAGTTATACCTGTGCTATGAATGTTGCGTAGTTACATGTGGCGAGCTACACAAAGTTTAAAAACTCGTGACATTTATATGACATTTATTTATAGAATACTCGCCAGTATTTTCAAGAGTGGCAGAGTATGTTTGGGAAAGGATGAACGCATTGCGTCAAGTGCCTGAAACCTATGCACATTTAAGAATTGTTCTTGACTTGTTTTTCGGCAAAAATGTATTGTTGGATCGTATTGGGAAGGGGTTTACGTATAAGCTGTTTGGCAATGCCTTATTATTTATATGGTGCAATGAGAGGAAGACAGATGGAGAGAGAGAGGGGGGGGAGAGGGAGATCTGCAAATGACGGTTATGTCTACTTTTATACATTCTAGTGCTGGTAACTGTTTGTCCGTTTGTCTTACTGTGTACTTCTTATAGACGACCGAGCGTGCTTTTTCGTATACATGCAATGTTCAGGCCCTAAATGTGACTTGGAATCTCAAGCTCCCAAAAATGTAAGATATGGCTTCCTTAGTGTACTGACCGTCTCAGCGTATCCCTTGCATTTCATTTCTTCCAAGTTCCATTCGTGCGACAAACAAATATTGACAACAGCTATGAAAGATCTCGACTCTTGGATGCCAGTGTTCTGTATTGGTCACGGAAATTGCAATCGAGTGTGAACAAAAAGGAGAGATTGCCGCGAACGACTGCTGCTGGAAGACCTCATGGTAACATCTTTTAGGCTGTCAAGAAGTGTATGATTTTCGTCTGGTAATTTCTATGGCGACAACCGAACTATCTCTTTTGAAAGATGGGGTGATGTTTGCTTGAATTCCTTAGTCCTGACCAGTGATTAGCACCCCATCGGTGTGGAAGTGGTCTCAGAGTTACAGGGCATCTTTTAACATGTTAACTGGTGGGCAGTTTGCCCTCAGCCCTCTTTCATCTGTCGCATCAACCTGTGACAGGCCCACCAGTCATCTGTCCTGTGCCGACCAGTAAAACATGCCTTTTTAAGGATGACAATATGCGAATGCCCTTTCTAGCTACCCAAGCATGTCAAATTTAATGAAGGCACTGCGTAGCCTGTGTTTTGTGTTAACCTTCCTGTCTTTCCCAGTGTTTCTGCCTTATTTTGTCCGCCCTTTGCCTTGCCCTGCCCTTTGCCTGGTTCGTTACCCTGTTTTTCCCTTTTCCTTTTCCTGCCTTTGCCTGGTCCTGCCCGTTGTCTTGACATGCCCTCAGCATTTTCTTGTCTCCTGCATTTCCCTACCTTCTCATTTGTCTTGCCCTACTTTATGCTTTGCCCTGCCCCCTGTCTTGCTCTGCCTTCTACTTTGCCTTGCCCTCTGCCTTGCCTTGGTCTCTACCTTGCCATGCTCTCTGTTATTTCCTGCCCTTTGCCTTGCCCTACCCCCTACCTCGTCTTGTCCTCTGTTTTACCGTGTTTTCTGCCATTTCCTTCTCTCTAGTTTTTGTTCCTCGAAAGTGGCATTTCTTGTTACCCAGGCATCAACCAAACCCTTTCGGTTCCCAAAAGCGTCATTTTTATAATGTTAGGAGCCCTTTTCTTTTAATGCCTATACGTGAAGATACCTTAAAAGATGTGCAGCAAAACTGGCACGGCAACAGCCGGTTTTAAACCATTTGCATGCAACGCCATTATGGTTCGTGTTAAAATTACCCAAAATTGGTACCACAGCCATCAGACCCGCCCTATGGACGTCTACACCTGTGATGACCACCGAGCTGCTTCACTGCGGCCCAGGAGAAAAATCGTATTGTCGCTTCTGCGCACCCAACTGGGTCACGATGAGTCAGTGGATCCCTTTTCGGAGGAAATGTCTTTTTTGTGTATCACGAAAGATCGGTGAACTATGATTAAGTCTAACTCTCTTACGCGGACAATGGTCACTTCTTTACGCAGTTTTGTTTATGTTAGTGTAGATCGCAATCGTGTTTTGGCCGCGATGGAAAGTCCGTGTCATCACCTTCATCAGCTCCATGTACCTGATGACGGGGTCTTAATTCAGTGCGATCAAAATGCCTTGTTGACACATAAGATTTATTTTAAAAATATAATTTACACCTGTATATACATCTGTGTCTCGCTGACGGGGCAGCTTGTACCCCACGTGCCGATGCCCAAAATGAGTCCATTGCGCTCTCGCCAATCCACACCTAAAACCCATCACGTCGACTTCTCCCACGGAATCCCCAGCTTGCTCAGCCATTCGCCCACCCATGTGCTCTCTCTCACGCTCATCCTCTCTCTCATATACTCAGCCACTCATTTCCTCGTGTGCGCACTCGTTCACTTGGTCGCCCTCTCAGCGACCAGCTTCCTATCTCACCGGCACACTCAGCCCCCTGATCGCGCCCTCGTTCGCCCGCTCGCTTCCTCCCCGTTGCCGACTCTGTCTGACGATCAGACCCAGCGGTCGAGCTGCCACGGGCTGGCCGTGTGACTCGCGGCCTCGGCGCTCGTGCGGCGTTAAAGCTACAATGGCGTCACAATGCCCGCGTGGTGGCTCGACACGCTGCGTCCGCAGACGTTTGTACTGGCACATCACCGGACATGACACATGGCATCCTCGCCGCACGCGCAGTCAGACGAACGCGGCGCACACTGGGCAAGGCGGGCCGCCGCGGTACAGCCCGTCCACGTCTTCAAACAAGGTTAACCACCAGATCGGTCGGCGAAATAAACTCTCAAAGCTGTCAACAAAATGTCGCGGTCGCCCTGCACGCCCATCTGAGGCGCCCGGGTAAGTGCAAGTGCGGAATTTCGCCACCAGATGGGACCAGCGTCTCACACATCACCTTCGCGGAACACGTACGAACAACTGGCGAATGATACGGGTTTGCATATGGTATTTACAGGCGGAGTTTGTACTAGCGAAGCCTCCAGGGCAGGCGGGCGGATCTCGTGCCGAACAACAGGTTTGGCGCGCCGCGGCGGTTGACAATTTGGCGCGAACCAGGGGGGCCGCGGACCAGCCAATCGCCGCTCCAAAGGCCGCACTGACCGCGTGAGACACACTATGACCGATGTTTTTGCACTGTAGATGATCCTCGATGATTTGATTCTCTCCGCGCGGATATCGCGGGCTCGCGAGGCACCAGCTCTAGAGGTCGCGCACTGCACGAGTTCATACTCGACCGGTATCCTTTTGTGACTGGTGAAACGATCGATCGCCATTCGTCAGCGTTCAATGGCACTGCACGGAGCCGGCAAAGCTACGCTACCCGAGCGCGGAGCCCCGGGGGCCGCACTCTCGGGAGACTCGCACACATCTGAAAGACGTCAAAGAACTGCACGCCAACACTCACGGAAGTGGTAAGTCGGCAGCCGGCGCGTCCGCCCGAGTTCTACCGATCTACGAAGACAAGCCTCGCTGCACGCAGAATTTCTACCGGCAGTTCTACGGAAGCCGCCTGCCTGGAACGGGAGACTGGGACTGCGCGGGAAACTGGTTCGGATTTATACAGATCAGGTGGCCGTGACACGGGGAGCGGGGAAGAGGTCATCAAAATAGCTCTACAATCCCAGTTATTTGTACTCGACAGACCGGACAACACATAAAGCTTCAAAAACGCCGGATTTTTTCGGCACCCTTTGTGACGCCTGGATGGCCGTCGGCAGCGAATGGGCAGTCTCCGGTTGCGTTTGCACTAGCGCGTGGCGCCAGTGGCGCCACCTCTCCCGGACGAGCGCAAAGTCCTGCCTCTAGTCCTCTCTCCCCTCACTGGGCGGCGCTGCAAGCGGACGGCGACGTTCGGTGGTCCGTCTCGATGTAGTTCGCTCGCCCGCCGCCAGGCGGCGTGGTGATGCTAGCTGTTTCGGATTTCTCCTGCGGGCGGCGCTGCCGTCGAAGGCGCTGGGTTCGCACGTTCATTCCGAGAAGCGAGTGCAGGCTTTTTTCCATTTGCACTGTGTACACCATTGCTCCCGATGCTCCATGCCATATACCTGGAACAAAGAAAGCCATTCGTCAAAAAACACGCACAAAAACAGGCACAAGAAAACGCTCACAAAAAGTTTTAAGTGCCCATAAACACGGCATTGCTAACGGCTCTCCCACCCTAATGGACGTTCACCGAGCACGGCCGGACCAGACTTTTGCCGCTCTGCTAGCAGGAAACCGGATTTCAAACATGTTTCTTCACAGGCGAAGCGTGTCAAGCTTACCGATAAACGTCGAGTTCAGAACTTGTGAATACTGATCTGTCACGAGATTCGTAACAACAGTGGTCGAGAGGATGATTTTGTTTTACCACGTTGTATCTGGATATTTGAGTCACCGTTACTTGTTTTACCAGACAGGTGGTTTCCATAAAAACGGGAGACAAATTTACAGTCTGCAGCGTGTTTACCCCCAGTATTCAGAATGCCATGCAAACACGTTTTCCTGTAACGTGCCTGAAAGGGCTTCGCTCTCCACTCACCTTGCGGCATTTTTTCACATCCCCCCTCACGCGCCGGTGGTGTGGCGAAGTCTTCGGGCTGCTGGTGATCACCTTGGCCCCCAGGCGCAGATATTTGCTTGATACGGCCTGGCAAAAGAAGGCCAGGACAGTGAGCCGAGGCGCAACCGATGCAAGCAGCTCACAGCCACGTCAGCGTCTCAAAATATCCAATCGAAAAGTCCATAGCTGAATGACAATGGTCAGAAAATTTCCTACGTACTCGCGAAGAACAGCAGTAATAAAGAACAAGAAAAAGTGGCAAAAAACGCGGTACAAAGCCAGACAGGTTTGCAAGCAGAACCAGCCGTGGCGCAATGGGCTCTTAAAAGGCAAGCTCTTCAATGAATCCTTCTCGCTCCTCTCATTCCCGTCCGCAACGAAAGGCACCATGAAACCCACAGCGGAGACGCTAACGACCATCAGTCGCCACCGAGAGCTTGCCGAGCAGCTCTGACGAGTGCCAGCTCTGACGGGAGCTGAGCAACCCAGCGCCGGAAGTCCAGAGCCTTCTCGCGGCTACCGACTGTTTTTCGACGCCGACACGGCAGAGCCGCCCGCGACCCGAGCAATCACCACCAACGGCGCGTAATGACGCGTCATTACACGGAGCCGCATGAATGGCCGATCATTACCGCACTGCCGGCGTCCCGAACTTCCGCCGGAGGGGTCGCCGGGTTTCAGGACTCTATAAGCCGTCCGAGCGTTGATGGGCAGGCTTCATGCGATGTTTTGTGCACCTCGGGGCCACTACGGTGAAACTTCGGCGGTTCCGTTGCGGTTTTATAAAATGGGTCACGCTATTTTCGTGGCGGCCCGCCTATCAGACGTGATCGGCAAACACAGAGAGAGCGCGAAAGCCGACAAAAACAACTTTTGGATCAGATCTGTACGCCGGCGCCGCAGAGTCCTTGGCTGAATTTGGGAGGCCCTTCACTACCTGAATTCCGTTTTTTAGAGAATAGCGGACGAAACGCTATCGCAAAATGGCCCGGCATCCATTTGCAGGGCAGGAAAAAAGGCCCGCTATCTTAATAGGTGACACGAAAAAGCCAGCTACCTTGGTAAACTGCCACAGCGCGGTAAAAAGAGCAAAACCGGGACGGAAAACGACAAACCTGCCGTAAGGACCTTCCCGACCAAGCCGCCGGGCAATGTCCCCATTGAGAGGCGGCCCCGTCAGCGACTCCCCTGCCTAACGTGGACTCCACGACGGCGGCGGCCGCGTGGCGCCGCCTGCCCTCGACAGTCACCTCGGCGGCCAGCGCGTTATGCTTTAAGAGTCATTTGTGAGAACGAGTGTGTGAACGCTTTCTCTTTTTGTGTGTCTTGCTGCAACTGACGTAGCCATCCGTCATAGCCGCGTCCTGTGGAAGGCTGTTCAAACGCACGCGCTGAACTCTGCCTGGCGTCGACTCGCGGCGCCTCCTGCCCGCTCGGCGCTGACTCCGACTCTGACTGACTCACCGTGCTCCAGACGGCCGGCGTCCAGGACTGGCGGGGCTGTGGGATAGGGATGGGCGCGGCGGCGGCGGCCGGCCCGGCGGCGCCGGCGGCTCGCAGCGCCAGCTCGCGCTGGTACTGCGGGTCCTCGTGCGGCGGCCGCGCCATGTCCATGTGCGACAGCGTCGGAGGCGAGCTGGCGTACAGGCCGGCCAGGCCGTCGCTGATGCCCTCCACCGCCACGTCCACCTCGGTGTAGTAGAACTCCTCCTCGTGGTCGCTCATGTCCGAGTCCTGCTGGTGCGACGGCCTGCGGACGGCGCGGCAACGTTGGTTGAGGTCTGGCTCGACCCGCGCACAGTTTAAAAACGATCGCAGACTGTTGGGCGTGAGGCCGAGGAGAGTTATTACTGAAATCGCAGATTAGAATCGCATTGGACCTAAGGCACCCTAACTTCCAAGGAGCGAAAACTCCTGGTTTCCTTCCAGATTTTCTGACGACTGCTGCTGCATCTCGGTGTTGCTAGCTCTGCGTTCGTTTTGGTGGCAACGGAAACGTTGTATTCATTTTACAGCAAACGTGATTGTAAAGAAAAAACGCTCAAGACTAAAGACTGGCACGAAGATTAATGCAGAAGGTAAACAAAGCGTTAAACTGAAAGCAAAACTATGTTCACATGGAGGACGATAAATTCACTGCTCACGAAATTTCTCAGACGATGACGGTAACGGCTCGGACTTTACGGTTCCCAAATCGCCGACTGTAGCGACAAGCCGGCTGCCCTCTAAGCCGCCGGTCACGTGCTCTCACCCGAGGTGAACGTTCCGGACGTGCTTCTCGATCGCCGAGCAGGTCGACGTCACCATCTTGCACCCCGGCCAGGTGCATTTGAAGACCGTCTGGGTCGAATTCTGCTGGCGCAAAAACACCCGGTCAGAGCCTCGGCTGCTGGCGCAGATCTAAATCGGGCCGGTCAGTCGTCGGCACGGAAAATCGCGGACAACATTCGCCGCCTCTGCCAAACCGGTCGCCAGGCCGCGGCCGCGCTGGCAGTGGCCGTCCGCTAAAGAGCAGCCGGTGTGCGATAAAAACAAAGGACCGGCGACCGCTCAGCCTTCGGTCGGGTCACGACCCCCAGAGGCGACGACCGCGCACCTTTGACGTCAGAGACTGGCCGAAGAAGCCGTACTGTCCACTCGGCTCGGCGAGCGGCGCAGAAAAACGCCGCGATCAACCGTCGACCCCTGTCGACCGAGCGCGTGCGGCCGAGGCCGCCATCGATCAGACGTCATTGCTCTCCGCCGGCGGCCGGCGGTCCGCTGGCACCGTCCGCTCATCGCGGACCGTTGCCAGCGGCGACACACTGAAATGTCGCACCGAATAGCGATCGAGTTGGCCGGCCGACTGCCGCCTTTGTCCTCGCCAGCACAGGGCGAGCGCGGCGCCCTCTACGCACATACAACACGCGTAAACCACGGCAGCCCGGCGTGTCGAGGCGACGGCGGGCCGCGCAAGCTGCAGTTCCGAAACCCGCCGCTAGATGTCTGAGCGCCATGCGTGCGGAGTCGGCCGTCAGCCGGCGCCTTCGGCGCGACCGACGGTTTGATTGGCAACACCGGTCCGTCAGAGCCAGCCGTCAGGTCGGCCCGCCTCAAAACAGCCGACAGGACGACGGGCAGCCAGGCGTTCCTCCGGCGCGTTCGTCTCCGTCCCGTCCCGCCGCCACCGCCGCCGCCGGCCCGCCGACCGACGAACAAAGGACCCGCTGGCCGGCCGGGCCTTGGCGGCGACGGGCGCGGCGCCTGCCGACGCAAGGCCACCGCCGGCCGGCTTCAAACGCCGGCCGGCGCGGCGCGGCCGGTGCGCCGCGTTCGCCGCGGCCGCCGCCGGCACGCCCCTGGAGCGTCGCCAGCGGCGCCGCCCCCGGCGCCGCCCGGCCGGCCGACACAAAGGCCGCGCGGGCCGGCCGTGCGTGAGCGCCGCCGGCCAATCTGCCGCGGGCGGTCAGCGGCTCGGCCCGGCGTCTGCCGCCGGTCAGTTCGGCTCCGGTATTTCCGCAGTGTCCGGCCGCCCGGCCGCGGAGGACACGCCGGCAGACAAAGCGCACGCAGTCGTTGGCGGCCTGGCTGGCAACAGCTTTTTTCGCAGGCGGTGACACTGGCTGGTTCGCACAGAAATGGCGCCGTAAACGCCGGTCATCCGTTTCTTGACGACTGCGCATAACTGCGAGGTCAGTTCCGAAAACGGCGTTACGGAAAGGAAAGTTCACGCCCGTCGTGATTGGACAAAGAAAACCGTAGTATGTGACTGAGTGTGTTACATAATACATCCAGCGCGACACTCTGCATCGACAGCTTCCTCACATCAAAGGCAGACATGCCGAGCGGGTTCGGTATTCTCTGCCACTCCACCACACCCGACCCCCACCTCTGCCGGATGGGTGGGTGGAGGCGGGCGCCAGTCCGCCCACCGTATCGAACGCAGCGGCGGAGGGGAGGCGCGGGCGACCGGCGCCGGCCGGGCCGTGCCGACGGCGGCGCAGAGCTGCGAGCCGCGGTACGACGGACACACGGACAAAGAGACGGCCGCCGTTGGCTCGCCGACCACGCTCGCTTGTTCGCAGGGCTATTCGACGCGACCCGGCGCGGACGAGCGGGCAGGAAAGCCGGGGTCATGTGCGACCAGAGTCGCGACAGGGACAGGGACAGGGACAGGGACGCCTCTCTGTCTTCGCGAACGCTTCTAATGCCGGGAAAGTGGTTTTCGTTTGCTTCTGAGGCACTACCGAAACCACTGAACGTCCAGTGACGGAGCGGAAAAGCCGTCACGTCTGACTTTGGCCTTGACAGTCCACCAACCCTGAGTGGACCCCAAACGCAAATCCGGGAAGACCATACGATCCCCGCTATTATCAGATAAATGGTCTTGGCCTGCCTGTGGCGGATATCATTGATGGAATAAACCAGTGTCAGTGGGAGTGGGGGTACTCGGGTGCTCGGAACGTTTCAAGCCTCTCAGCGAGCAATCTCAAACGAACATGAAACTGGAGCTGGAACTCGAGACCGTCGTACCCAATGACCCCAGCGACTCCACGGGCCCAGCGTCTCACTAACCACGCTCGGCGCCAAGCGCCAGCGACCCACCCCCTGCCCTTGTCAGGCCCCGGCTGCAGGGCTGCCAGATGGCGGCCGCAGCGCTGCCAGATGCCGGCCCGCGGCGCCGGCCGGCGGCCATATTTGGGATGCGCGCGGCCGCCGGCGGCGGCGCCGCGCCGGCGCGCAAGGTCACACGCGCCCGCCGCCGATGTGCGTAGTTGGTAGGCGGCCGCAGGCGTCATGGGGCTTCCGTCAAGGGCGGCCTCGGCCGGCGACCAGCTCGAAATACGACCCAGGGCGCCCGCGGGCCTGCCGCCGCTCTCGGCCGCGCACGCCCGGCACGCACAATCCGCCGGCACCGGACTCCTCTTTTTTGAGCTGTCACCTCTCCGCGCCAACGGCACGGATTCGTCACAGTCAGCGTCGACAGGTGTCCGGGAAGTCAACATCTTAGCCCGCGCGGAGGGCAGGGAAGGGCAGAGGGCGCGGGAAGTGGGGGGAGGGGTGACCAGAGGGGGCAACTGCCCCCTACTTTTTGAGATTTAACATTGGCACTACGGCATTGACTGGAAATAACTGGCCCAAAATGACACTTCGCAACCCCCTCCCCTTCCCGCCAACTGCAGAGGAGTTCCCGCTCCCCTGGGAAGCGGGATACTCAGTGCCACCCCCCCCCCCCCCCAAGGTTACGAATCCGACCATGACGCTTCCGCCTGTCACCGCAAGCCGGCGCGGCCGCGCCCAATCAAATGGTCCGCCGATTTCGACGGCCGCAGCGGCGTCACGTGACCGCTGCCGGAGCGTCGTCAACGCCGACGAAAAACAATGGAAAACGCGTCCGTTTGCGTAACAGCGCGCATTTCCATGACCTACTAACTTTCTCCGACGGGCGCGCGCGCCGCGGCCGGCGGCGCGCGTCGTGGCCGCGGGCGCCGCTGACCCAGCTGACCCGGTTTGTGGCCGCGGGCGGTGTGGGCTCTACTGACACCGTTTCTGGGCGACCGGTCGATGGACGTCGGCCGGCTGGCGTCGGGCCAACAGCCGGCGCCGCTGTGCGTGCCGCCCCCCCCCCGTGCTCTGCCGAGGGTGGCTGGCAGAGCGGCCCGGGAGGGGGGCAGGGGGCGACTGGAACGACGGTCGCCGACGGCGGACCGCGGCCAGGACCGACCGCCGCTGGTTCAAGGCGGCGAGCGGTGCCATGAGCAGGCCTCAGTCAAGGGCGGGGCCGCGAACGAGCGCCGCTGGCCGCCGCCGCCCCGGGTGCACCGCAGGGAAACGCAGCCCGGCAGCGTCCGGCGCCCGGAGAAAGGCTGCAGCCGCCGCGCCGCGCGGCCCATTTCCAGCGGCGGCGGCGCGCCGTTAGCTGACGAGCGTCTCCGCCGCGGCCGGCGGCCGCCGCAGGCCGCTGATTGAGCCGGCCGCGTGACCGGTCTGAGCGCTCCGCCCGCCGGCCTGCCCGCGGCGCCGACGCTGCAGCGCTGGCCCCGTTACCGTGCGCCGCCGCCGCCGCCGCCGCCGGCAGCGTGACGCCGAGCCGGCGGATGGCGGCGGCGGCCGTCTCCGGTCTCCCCGCCATCTCTCCAGCTATCTCTCCGGCCATCTCTCCGGCTATCTCGCCGGCAATCTGTCCGGCGAGCTCCCTGCAGAGCGGCGGCGGCTGAAGGCCTTCCGTGTGTCCGCCACTCGAGGCTGCATACCGAATCGGCTCGCGGCTCAGGCTGATAAGCATGCAACACCGTTCGGCATTAATGCGCCGGCGCTGCGCAGCGGCTTGGCCATTCCCATGCGGCGTGTGTTGAAATGAAGCCTGGGAGGCGTAATCTTTTCGACCTCAGTATCATGTGTGGAGGAGCCCAAAGGCACGAAAGATGACAATCCTGCGACAATGGGAAAATTTTACATTAGCCCTATGGTGTTCCATGATCAGAAAGAAGCTCAAAACGGCTTTTGCCCTATGAATGTTACAAACTCTTGTATGCGTATGTTCAGCGTCCAGCGTTGCTCAGGGAGCAAGGCAGAGAGAAAACGAGAGAAAGAAAGAAAGAAAGAGGGAGAGAAAGGGAGAGAAAGGGGAGGGGATAACGTACATATTATCCGGAAACATTTGAGACTTTGGCAACAAACCACTGCGCAGCATCCCGAGCGACTGCCAGTTCCGGTCGCCGGCGGCGGCTGCAGAGTGGAGGGCGCAGCCGCAGAGCAGCGCAGAGTGAAGGGTGCGCCGGCGAGACCACGGTCGCCGCCGACGGAGGCCGACCCCAGCGGACGCCGCACGTGGGAGAGACGAGACCTGCCGGCCGCTGGGGCCGGCGGCGCGGACCACGGCCCACTCGACGCAGGCGACCGCCGCCAAACGGCCGACGGCCGACAGACGGCCGGGATTCAATTGTGAAAACGATGGAAAACAGGCCCGATTACGGCCGCTCCATTTGTCTTCGAAATGATCGGCCGTCCATGGCGTCCGCACGAAAAACACGGCCGAGGCGAGCGCCGACCACGGCATGGTGTAACAGCTGTCCGCGCCGCTGGCGCCACACCTGTGGCGCGCCGGGCCGCGTCGTCCGGTTTGTTCTGAATGGCAGCGACGTGATTGACTTTGTCCCGGCGTCGGATAAGCCCCTGGAGAGACCAGAAAAACCAATCTCTTAACTCTCGTTCGAAGACGATGTCCGATTCTCCGGCTTCCACGTCTCCGAGAGGTCAGCCCAGACCGCAGCTCGCCTAGCACGCCGCGACGCGCAGCGCAGCGCAGCAGGGTCTGCCTTCGTCCCGCCGGCGGCGGCCAGCTCGCGCAACACCACACGACCGGTCCCCGGAACCCGCATGCATTATGGATCCGCCATTCGACGGCGCGTTAACGACGCCGCCAGCCGCGAAGACCGGGCGCAAGCTGCGCTGGCCCGGCGGCGCTGGCCGTCCCCAGCTCCAGCGCTGGCGCAGTGCCAGCCCCAGCCGCTTTTACTTTCGTCCAGCGCAGCCTTTCGCCCGCTGACCCCCTAACCTCCGGCGGCGGCCGAGCGCCGACCCAGACACAGATTGGCCGGCCGGCGCCTCACGCAACTGGCGGCGGGCCTGCACGCGGCGTGCACGGCGCAGCGGCCATCGTGGCGCGCCGCCGGGGGGCGCGGTTGTTGGGACGCCGGCTGAAGGGCAAGCGTAGGTGACTGAGTCAGCGTGATACTCAGCGGCGGCGGCGGCGGCGGCTGCGGCTGCGCGTTGCCGGCAGATCGCCGGCTGCGTCACTGCCGGGGGGGGGGGGCGCGCTGCACGCCGGCCGGCCGGGCGGCGCTGCTGCACATTCCGGGCCGGCCGCCAGCCGGGCCACTCGGCGTGTTTACTCCGGCCGAGGCCGACCGAGCTGGCGTCGCCTCGGGCGGCGCCGCGCCGGCCGGGCCGCGCCCGCCGGGCATAACTGGGTCGCGGTGCAGCCGCCGGCGGCGCGCAGAGGCAGCGGCGAGAGCCGTCCGCAGCGAAGCCGCCACCTGCAGCTCCCGGAGTCCCGGCGCCAGTTCTGGGTGGGAGAGCGCTGACGGGAACCGGAAGCGACCGGGACTCTCCTGGACTCTAACTCTGCCCCCGGACGAGGCGAACAGAACGGACCGTCCCGCGCGCACGGCGCCGCGGGCGGACCACGACCGCCTCTCCCGCCAACACGCCCCGTCGTCCGCGGACACCTTCAGCAGGTCTGCACCCGTGCATCCGCAGTATCGGCGTTCTGTGTTCGGCGTTCGGACCGGACGGCCTCGGTTCCTATCGCCGCTCGGGCGCCGCCGGCCGCCGGGCGTCCTTAGGCCGGACTCTGTAGCCCCGGCAGCCGGGTCGGAAGGGCCGCCAGCGAAGCTTCCTAGTTCCGGCAGTGTGCTGCACATCCGCCGACTGCCAGGTCACTGGCGGGTCACTGCCAGGTCAGCGGTAGGGAGCCAGTAGGGCATCGCTTCAATCACCGACAAGTTGTAGCTATGCCAACGCCTGGTCATCGCTAGGTTACCGCCGGGGCCACCAGCAGGCCATCGCCAGGTCACTGGCGGGTCAAAGCCGGGTCACCGGCACGTCAACGGCAGATTAACAGCGGGTCACTGCCAGGTCACCGTCCACGGCACCGACAGAAGCTTCACAGGCGGCGAAGCCTCCGGGAGGTTGGCGCGGATATCCGAGGGTGGAGGATCTCTGGTAAACGATGGAAAACGGCCACTCGGCGGCGGTCGGAGCCGGAACCCTCGCGACCGGGGAGCCATTGCATGCCTCCGCCGTCAACGGCCACTCCTGCGGAGTCCACGCCGCTGGGAGCGGGCGGCGCTCCACCCAGCTGGCGTCCCCCTCCCCACCAGCAGGGGGCGAGTTATCAGACAGCCGCGCCCGCAGCTTCACGCCATGCAGGTCGCCCACAGGGACCTTGAGCGGATCCGCCCGGCTGCCTCAGCAGCGCCTCCGGGGCTGCCGGAACGTCAGCCACTCGGCCAGACGGACAAAAACCGAAGTCCGCAGCGGCGACCTCCGAGCTTCGCCGCGCCGGCCGAGCTGGGTCACCGCCGCCCAGACGGCGAAAAAATCCAGCCGGAGCCTTGACGGCGGCCGCGGCGCGGTTTTTTGCCGCCCGTCGACGCGCCGAGCGCCAAGGCGGGGCCGAACTGCCGACCGTGAGCGATGACGCGCCGGCAGCGGCAGCGCGCGTTTTTCGTGTCGCTTTTTGCAACGGCGCGGCGCGGCGCGTTTGTCGTTCGGCGCGCGCGCTGTTTTTGCCGCTGTGCCGCGTCATTAGCGCGCGCAAAAAAGCGCGCCGATCAGGCCGCGGGCGGCGTTTTTCGACTCAATCGTGCGAAAGAAACAGATGACTCTGCAGCGGACGTCGGCGCGGCCTTCGCGCCGCCCCCGGCCCGGCCCGTCGGCGGCGACGTTCCGCCGCGACGGCCGAGCTGCGATCCAGCGCGCACAAAGACGACGCGCGCGGCGGCACGTGATTGTGGTGACGTCAGCGGCGGTGAGCGGCGCTGCACGCGCGAGGCACGGTCCATTGGCGCGCGTAATGGCGCCCGTGCCCGATAACAGTGCGGCCTTTCCACCCGCTCGGCGGAAACGCCCGCGGCCGCCGCGGCGACGCCGTCGACCCTTCGGCGCCGGCCCAGTCGTTGGCCGTCTCCCGCCCCGTTACCGCGAAACGCGCCTGGCAACCGCGCAAACGCAGAGGGGAAGCGCCGACAGAAGCGTGCACGAAGCGTGGGGAGACCCGACCTCGGTGACCGCCGGACGACGGGCGCTCGGGCGACGCGGGGACGAGGCGGCTCCAGCGGCGCGTGGCCGGCAGGCGCCGCGCGTCAGTTGCGGCCAAAGAGAGTGACACGGAGCGCCCGCTTCCGGCCATCGGTCACTCCCAGATCGGACATCGCGCGGCCCGTCGCCCTCCGGTGGCTCGGGGCCGAATCGTCCCGGTTCCGCTCCACTCCGGGCCTCCGAAGGTCGGCCTTCCCACGGACGAAGCCGGGGAACGTCCGGCGTGGCGGCCAGGACGACCTCGCGACGGCGGAGGGCCGCCAAAGTCGACGAGACCCACTGCTGACTCGACCAGGACTTCTCCGACGCTGTATTCCGGCTACTCAAAGGCTTCTCACGCGACACATTGCACGGCACTTCCCCGCCGAATGCGGGCGGAAAAAGTCCCTGGACGTCCACCGGGACCGCGACTCGCCTGTCGCTTTCTGTCGTCGCCGTCTTCGTCCATGTCGATGCCCTCGTCGACGCTGCCGACGATGCCGGTGACCTCGCTCAGCGGCGGCGACGGCGTCTCCGAGCTGCTCGACCCGATCGACATCTGGTCACTCCAGCTGGGGCCGCCTGGAGGCACACAAAGGTCACGCGGGTCAGCGGAGGTCACACGGGCCAGAAAATAAGTCACTCTTGCCGAGTCTACCTGACGTCCGAGGGGAGCTACGCATCATCTCAAAACTTGCAGGGATCAGCGCCGATGTAACTCCGGCAAGTCTGGAGAAGAATCGATCTCACAAGTCAGAACATGTCTCGTTATCAGAAGCTGGGACCAGACCGGTGACAAAGCGACACGTCATTTCCGTTGCAGTCCCATGGGCACTGCAAAATCATATCTTGAGTCACTGAGGTTAATAGCCGAATGTACTTGACGCTCACTTTCACCTGGGCGCACTCGGTAGCCCATCCGTCGGTGAGTGTACATTAAGATAACGTCAGTCAAGGCAAAACCTTGAAAACAACCACCCACAGGAGCGCCAGATAAAGCAAAAACGTCGACTGAGGTCGCCGCAAATGCTCCCGGTTCAGGGCCTGAGGGCAATTTAAAATTAAAAGCCAACAGAACGGGCATTATTCAGTTATCGATGGATCAAAATTCGAGGCGCGATCTGGAGAAAACTCATGGGGCTTGGCCAACGTAACTGATAGGCATGCGGATATCCGAAGCAAAGACGAAATTTTGATTCCATCACACCAAAACAGATCATCGTGTTGTTACAGCAGCAGTTTATTTATTAAAAGATTCAACCGTCACGGTTCCGTGGAACTGCGATGCGGCGTGTTGAAAGCGACTCACGCCATCGCAACATGTTTGCGTCATTTCAGTTTGCCAGTCGGCGACCTTTCATCCCAGCAACGCGTGCAGCCACGAGGGCGGCGACGCGAACTACCTGTCTCCGTCCCGAAACTGGAAAACACGCCGCTCGCAGCGCATCACGCCCCCACTTCCCTCCCACGCCCGCCCTCGGCGGCCGCCGGCCGTCAGACTCGTCCGTGAAGCCTCAGCACGCACCCTGGCGTCCTTCGTGAATTGTCTGCAGAGCGCCGGCTGCTCCCCCGCTGTTTGTTTTCGGCTGCAGTCGCTCAAAGTCCAAGGTCATGGGGTCGCCGGCCGGTGGCACTGAGGCGCAGATCGCGCCCGCCGACCAGCTGTGCGCGGTCGAATTCTGCTTCCGTGCGACACTTCGCGCACGTGGCGGCGGCAGCTCGCACTGGTGAGCCGGCGGTGGCTGCCTGGCCGGGCAGCCGCGCCTCGGGCGATTACCTCGACCCCTCTCGAGCAGGGACTGTTGCCGTGTGTTAGCGGAACAGAATCGGGATGCCGTTCGAACGCTGTCATCGACCCCGTAATAACATCCGGCACGAGATCGAGATTCTGGTTCCTGAGTGACTTCAGCGCCTGAACGGACCCGGACGTTTCCGTACGGCGGCCCAATTCTGCCTTCACAGAGCCACTAGAGGAGCGGCCAGAGAGGCCACAACCGGCCGCATAACGCCAAACCAAACAGCAGCTTGCTGGTGCGCAGAAAACGAACCCATTCCACTTTCGGCGCCGATGCGATCCCCGGCAGCACGTCGTAAGCTCAGAAAAAAGTAAACCAACACGAAGCTATGACAGCAGACGTCACAGCCGTTTCGTGCGGCTCGCGCCAGCACGGGCCCATCACCCCTCCCCTAGCCCCTCACGAGCCGGGCAGTCTGCAACGACGCAGTTCAGCGCCCCGCGAGGTCATCGACCCCAGGAGCGCTCATGAGCCGGCCAGCGGTGACGTCACGCTCCGGGAGGCGGGGCGGCGGCGCTCGCGCCAAATCGGGCGCGCCATTTGTGCGTGCCGGCCCCTGTTGGGCATGTCACCCCGGAAACGCAAGCCGTGATAATTGCCCGGATCACCGCAATTACCCGACACATAAAGCTTTCTCTTATCTTCCGTTTTCAGCCCGTGTGCTCCCGGGGGACCGCCGTTTCGACTGACCCGCGGAGTGCGTTTGAAGAGGCAGCCAAGCGCTCTCGTGGGCCGCAAACCAACAGCCTGAGACAAGCACACCACGGGGTTCACGGGCAGTTAGGTTTGCGCAGATTGCGAAATGTCAAACGTGTCACGCGAATGCATCCCGTTTCGTGCCGCTGCCGGGTGTGTGCAATCCACATTTAACGCGCGAAAACGCTCATTGTGACGGGCAAACAGCTCTTGCGAAACAGGAGCCGCCTTGTCACTCGATAAGGCGTCACCAGGCGGCAAGATACGCAGATAACCTCCCGTGACATTCGCGTGCGTCTCCTAAAGCGAAAAACACCGCGACAGAGGGAGGTCGAAACCGCGGCGGTTTCGACCGCCAGACGTGGTTGCGAAACGGCTCGCCCCCGTTTCTGCATCGCCCGCGCGCTGACAACTGACACCGTGACGCGCTGTCACGTCCCCGGGCCGTTCTGCTGCCGCCATCGCAGCACAGACCCGTTCGCGGCGTGCCAGCCCCCACCCCAGAAACAGAGCTGTCCCCTGACAAGAAATGCCTGCTCTGCAGCCGACCACCGCCGGCAGTTTGACCTCAATTTCCGACCGCTTCTGGGCGGGCGCCGTGAACCGAGCGGCGGGCGCTCCCCAAACGATCGCGCCCCTTTAAAGGAGGCCTCGATAGGACAGCGGCGGCCGGCACTCGGGGCTCGAGAGCTGCGAGACGGCTGCACGAGCTCGGCAGGCGGCGGCGGCGGCGGCGGAAGCCGGAATGATTGGTCGCAGAGGGAAGGGTCTGTTTGCCAGCAGGCGGAGTAGAGGTCGAAGGGCGGCAGGCCGGCGCTCTGAATCGGGACCGCCGCCGGCAGTGTCGGCAGGCAGGGCGAAGGCAGATGGGGTGGAAAAGCGGACAAAGGCATACCCGACAAGTTGTAGCCCAGTTCGACACATAAAAGGGAGCAGTTGGAAGCACGACAGCTGGATCCACCGCCGACGCCCTCCGTTCTCATCAGAGCTTGTCCTGTCCTCCCACCTGATATATGAAAACGATGGCGGCTCTTCCAAGCCTCGCTTTGGGTGGTGCTCGAACAACTCATGTGTACTACCATCTGGATCGTGTTCTTGGAGTGTTCAGCGTGGTCGGCCCTGTTGACCAGACCCACCAGGGGTTCCAGGTGACCTGATCACGGCTCGAGTAGGTTTCGTGTGTAAGGCAGCCGACCACTTGAACCGATCAGGATCGAACTAGCCAACCGCGCTAATCCCGCAAATGCAGTACAGAACATCATCGAACCAATTCAAAGGCATCAAGCTGCGTAAAAGCCTCAGCCTTGATTGAGCGGCCCGGGCGAGCAGCGAACAAAACCAGCGATCGGTGACGTCAGTATGACGTCACTCCATGACCGGCGCCGCAGCCCCGTTGCACGTTGTCCCGTTATGCGCTCGCAGTGCGTCACGCTCGAGTAGCCAGCTGAGTGTGCCGTGTCCATGGCAACCGGGCGCCGGCCGGAGAAATCCGCTTTCGCGCGCCGTCTGCCAGGTCGTAACGCCGTCTGCACGGCTCGTAACGACGCCTGCCGGTGCGTTGTAACTGGGGTACGCCTGGCGTGGTCACAGCGCGCTGCCTACGGCTCCAGCCCTGTGTGACTGGCTATGTGTCAATCACGGCGTCCACTAGTCACGCTTCCGCTCCGCAGCGCCACGCCGGCGCGGTAAACAACGCAAACCGGCCTCGGCGTGTGATAATGCACGGCTACTCGGCACTGGCGCGTCACCGCCGCCGCGAAAACACGCCCTCGGCGGCGAACCGCGAGCGACGGCGCCCAGCAGCATCTGTCCGCGCCTCGTAAACGCGGTCGGCGCGTCGCCGGGCGGCGCGGCGAGCCGCTGCGGCAGGCACGCGGGCCGATGGTGCAGCCGTCGGCGCCAGGGCGGGGCGCCGGCTTGTCCGGGCCGCGTACCGGGAACGGGTGCCGGCCGCGCCGCAGCCGGCGGCAGAAAGCCGCAGGAAATGACAACTGCACGAGTCCGCCATGACGGAGCGGCAGCGGCGACAAAGGCCCGAGGAACGGAGCGGGGGACACCGAGCGACGGAGGCAGGGAAGGAGGTGTCGGCAGAGAGAGAGAGAGAGAGAGAGAGAGAGAGAGAGAGAGAGAGAGAGAGAGAGAGAGAGAGAGAGAGAGAGAGAGAGAGAGAGAGAGAGAGAGAGAGAGAGAGAGAGAGAGAGAGAGAGAGAGAGAGAGAGGGAGAGAGAGAGAGAGAGAGAGAGAGAGAGAGAGAGAGAGAGAGAGAGAGAGAGAGAGAGAGAGAGAGAGAGAGAGAGAGAGAGAGAGAGAGAGAGAGGGAGAGAGAGAGAGAGAGAGAGAGAGAGAGAGAGAGAGAGAGAGAGAGAGAGAGAGGGGGGAGAGAGGAGCGGAGACCAGGGAGTTAGTGCGGGCAGAAGGAGAGGGAGAGCGGAAGAGAGTCCTGGACTTGTTGTTCGGCCAGTGTCAGCCTGTACGACTGTGAAGGTTTTCCTTGCATGGTCGGCCATCTTTGGCTCCAACCGGTTTAGTATTTGGTTGCAGAGACCTGCCCCGCATTCTCTACCTCGCCTCGACTATGCCCCCTCCCCCTCTGTCCCCCTGCCGCCTAAATTCAGCAACCGCGCTCCAGAGTATGCTGACGCGGCATGCTACAGAATACCCTCAGTCTCGGCCAATGCCAGCGCCGGCGTCAAAAGCTAACACTGCAATCGGAGCGCCCACGGCGGTCGTAAACACAGCCGTCGCCGCCGCCCAGCCGGCCGTCGAGCTCCGACAGCCCGATTTCGCCCCGCATCACGCCGTCGACGCGTCGCTGCCGACGCGTCGCGCGTAACGTCGCACGCGGCCGTACCGACCGGCCCGGGTCTTGCGCGCGGGCGGGGGGCCGTATTCTCTCGCCGCGAGCGCCGTCCACGCAGAACGGCCGCGCTTCAAGTGCCACCGCCCGTCCGGCGCCAGTTCCCAGCGCGGCTAATTTTTCCCAATTACCGATCATCGGCGGCACGGCCGCCGGGGCCGCGGCCGCGCGCCCCGCGGCCGGATCCTATCGAAATCGACGGGCGGCGGCGGCTAATGGTCGCGCCGTCGGACGCGCAGGCGCGGCGGGACTGGCGCGCGCGCCGCGGCAGTGAGGCAGGTCAGCGCGGCCGAAAACGCAGCCGTTCGCTCACCGAGCGCCGCTGACGGGGTGGTTCCCTTTGCGCGGCAAACGGCTGTTTCAGTGCACGGAGGAAAGTGGAGAGGAAATTCGGACGCAGCAGAAATCAAGGGCGTGGTAGCGCGGCGCGTTTGTAAGTGGAACAAAGCCTACAAAATGGTTCGGTTTCATGTTCAAGCAGCGCTCTTAAGGTCGTTGAGTCCAAAGCGGGGCCGGCTGAAACAAAGCGCAGTGGATTACCTTGAAAATCTTTACATAACTCATGAAAGGATTATATGCTTAATCCCACATGACAGAATGCTCAGGGTCGCCGTTTCGGCGGTCCGTGCCATGAGCATCCGCTGCGGAATATCTAACGTTAGCAAAGCGCCATCATATGCACTATCAGGCACTGCAAATTATTCACCCAATGACCATAAGCCAGGACCAATGTAAGGTAATCTTCTATTATGCAGCTCCATACGGCTCCCTAAAATATTTAAAATGAAATGTGAGGTAATCTTCTACTATGCAGCTCCATACGGCTCCCGTTAAAATTATTAAAAGCCGAGTGACTGCCGCCATGCTCGATGATGTGCCCCTTTTTATTCCAGGTCGTAATTACAACCTTTAATTTGTTCCAGACTGAGTCACGACAGGCAACACATATCTGAACAAGTCCCGTAAACAGCTGCGCTGAACCACCGCAGCCGCGCTTCACCCGATCAGGCGTGTCCTCCTTGAAGCACACACCCGTGCGGCCGCCCAGCCGCCGTGGTCGGCTCAGCCCCTCCCTCCGCCCCACGCGCCGCAGAGCTGGCCAAGGCCATGACTCCGACCCACTGCGCACTACTGTCACTGAAACCCCATCCCCGCCGGGGAGGGGCGGGGCAGCGTCACATGCCGGTGTCATTGGCACCGGACTCTCTGGCTGGCGCAGGGGACGGAACGTCACTCGTCGGTACTGTCTGCTGAGATAAACGAATTCAGCGCTGAAGAAAATAAGCCATTCTTTTACGTGGTATTTTTGTTTGAACAAGAACTTTGCATTCAGAAGCTGACTGCAGACTAGGCCGCCTGTTGCTAGCTTTAAACTCCTGGTGACGCCGGTGGTCGACGATTGTAAGGCGAAAGTGACCAGTAATCTGCGTCTAATACGGTACAGTCTTCGTAAAATTCCGCTCACAATAAAATCTTCCGGTCGCACGAAACCTCCGAGAACACGGTCCGAGCCGACACCTGACGGTCGGTTTCCAACGCGACGTGCCCCATCCCCTACTGCGCAAAATATCGGGGTCGTTCCCGGCGGCCGCGACCGAGAACCGTCCACGCGCCGCCGTCCGAGGGGGTTCCGTGTAGCGCGCAGAAAGCCTTCCGCTGATCAATGGCGAGCGCGCAGTGCCCGGGGCTGGGTCGGCGCACATGGCACCGGCGCTGCGCCCCGGCGGCTGGCATCCGCCGGCGTAGCTTCGGCGAACGGCACTCAGAGGCGCGTCAGGTTCGCTACATCGGGGAGACTTGGCCTCACTCGCACGTCCAGCCAACCGAACAAAGCGAACAGAGCGACCGAAAATTCGGACGCTCCGTGCCGATTTCCATGGGCTGATTCCGCTATCGGTTTACAACCGCAACTTCAGCGGCGCCTGGCTCCGCCCCTGGCCAGCACGTGCCGCCGAAGCGCCGGTTGTGCCGGCCGGCGGCGGCGGCGGCGGTGGCGGCCGGGGCACAGCTGCACCGCTCAGCTGACCGCGCGGGGCGAGTAAACACGGTCGACCTTGGGCGGTACTGCGCGCCGGCCGGCGGCCGCGGCAGCAGATTATTCCGCCGCCGCCGCCGCCGCCGACGGCAACTCCGGCTGTCCTTGCGGCCAATCACGCCACCGCGCTCCGCGAGGGCGTACCGGGAATCGCATGGAACTGCGCGCGCCCAGGCGCGACGCAACACGGTGAGAACGGCTCTGAGCGTCCGAGCCGCGGCCCGTTTCGAGACTGTTCTCTGCCGTGACACGGGCAGAATCGGCAGCCGGGCCTCCTCAGCTGGCGGCAGAATGACCTCGGCGGGCGGGGCACCGCAAGCTCCGGGAGTCGTTCTCGGCCAGCAATGGAGGCGGCCACGCAACGTCGGCTCACATTAGCGCGCCGCTCGGCGGGCGAAAGAAGGCCGCGGTAAAACTCATGCTTGTCCTTCGGCGTGCGGACTCTTTTCACAGCGAACTCTGCGGAACAGGAATGCGCTGGCGTGCAGCCGCTCGGTCCCATGGAGGAATGCGTGCGCTGCAGGCACCCGTCCACGCATGGCGGCGCCCAGTAGAGGACAGCTGTCGGCGCGATATCTGGGCTGAATCTTGGAAGAGAAACCGTGAACGATGGATGACGTCAACAGCGCCATTCACGCACGGCTTCTCCGAGCCGCCCTCGATCTGCAGTCATTTTCCAGCCGTTAGCGGCGGTCGTGACCGCTCGAACACAGCAGATTTCGGCATTTTTCAAAGCGCTGTCTGGATTTTCCTGACGTTTGGCCTCTACTCGCCTGATGCCCAAAAGGTCGCTCTATCCTACAGTCGGGTGCACCGGGGTGGACCTTTTGCACTGCGCAAATATCTCCGGCGGTGACGCCATTAATAACTCGACCGTGGCTGCATGAGGAGCCCTGTCTGACGAAATGTCGCCTTGCATCAGCTGCATCATCCGGCCGAATGGCTGTTTTTCCCGCCAACGCAATTTTTCGACAGCGTCGGCTCGCGCTGCGTTAACCCACGATTCGGCAAAACACGCCGGCAAAGGCACAGTCCATCAGTTCTGGTCCGCTGGCCGTAATCGCGTACGCGTCGGGGAGGGGCTACGCAGAATGACACCCTCCCAACATGAGTTACGCGTCCGCGGCGCCAGCGGTTTGCCTGGCGCACCTGCCCCGCGCCAGACGGACCCGCTCCGGCTGACGTCATAATGACCCGGTCAACAGGGCCGGTCCGCCGATGTTTGCCGGCGCGGTGGGCGGGGCGCCGACAAGGGTAGGGGGTTTGAACGGCGGCCGGGGCGGAGCGGCGGTCACACGGACGGAGTCCGAGTGTGTCTCGCGCGCGATCGTAAGGTGCGCGGACTGGATTGTCGGTCACCGCCGAACGGCCGGCGGCCAGCACGGCCGTAGGGCGCCCTCGTCAAATACTGCCCTTCATCCTGTCAGAATGCCGTACACGCATTCGCAGCCACGGTTACTGGCTACCGATTTTCTTCGAAGGGGGTGACAAACATTTTTGGTGTAGGCTATGAAAAAATCTGCCACCAGCTCCACGTCGCCGTCACGTGTTTCGCACAGGAACGCCTGTGATATTTTCGAAACCAGCACCTGCTGCTGCCCAGAACAACTCACAGGCACGTGATCCGGCCCTCTAAATTCCAGAAGGCCCGAGGAGAGCGCCTCATTACGTAAACAACGCCTCAGCAGGCCGTGCCGCAGAAGTGGAACCACCCACGCCAGCTTGCAGTCGGCCGTCAGAACGCCGGACGTTTTTATTCCGACCGACAGCGACAGACGCGCCCGCGGCCGCCGGCTCCCGCGCGCGTCGCGCCACCAGACGCAGCT
Organism: Capitulum mitella; assembly: GCA_030062745.1. Taxonomy (NCBI): domain Eukaryota; kingdom Metazoa; phylum Arthropoda; class Thecostraca; order Pollicipedomorpha; family Pollicipedidae; genus Capitulum; species Capitulum mitella. The sequence continues at coordinate 20,945,531 of CP099851.1, read as the reverse complement.
ACCGGACGGCGCGGCGGCGGTGCGCCAAAAAACGGCCACGGCCGGCCCGCGAACGGCCGCCTGCAGCGCGGCGCAAAAACGCCCGCGGCCGCGACGCCGGGCGGCGGGCAACAACAAGGCAATCAACTGCAATGACGTGGGTCGGCTGCTATCGCCGGGGCGGGCCGAGGGGAAGGGGAAGGGGAAGGGGGGGGGGGGGGCGGCGTCTCTGGGCGCGCGCCGGACGCTCCACACGGCTGCAACAATGGCGCGGCGTCCCGGCGCCCGCACGCCGGCCGCCGGGGCGGACCGAGGCCGAACGGTACGTCGGGCAGACGAGACGCGTGCGGCCGCGCGCTGCGCGCTCCGGGAGCGGCACGGCTCGGCGGTCCGGCTGGCTTCTCTGGCCATAGCTGGATATTACTGAATTTTACTGGGGGAGGGGGCATATAGGGCCTCGTACATTTCTGTGTAGTCATTGTATTGTAGGCGTCATTGCATCATATGCCACCAGTCGTTGCATTTCTAGCTATTGCATTAATAGCCTTCTGTTTAAAGCTGTTAACACCATGGGTCCCGTCTCTCTCATCCTCCTCCACTCCCGGGATCTCCGGCCGTGCTCCGGGGGTCCGGGCGTTCAAAATCAAGGACGGGCGGGATGGCGGAGCACCTGTTCCCTGGGGGTCCGGCTGCTCAACACCAAGGACAGGCGGCCAGGCGGGCCCGGCAGGGCACCTGTTCTCCGCGATGCAGGGTTCAATATCAAGGACGCCCGGCCGGCTGCCGGCCGGGCGGCGGGGCGCGCCCTTGGCCCCGGCGCGCCGCTTTAAATAGCCCGCCGCGGGCCGGCGCGGCCCGTCGTCCGCCGCCGACAGCTGGTGGCGCGGCGTACGCGCCGCCGCCGCCGCGCCGGGTTCGCCGCAGATCGGGCCTCGGCGGCGCGGCGAGGCCGTGGCGGCTCGGCGGCCGCTGACGGTGCAGCCGGGCGCGCGCTGCAGAGTCGCGGCCGCCTCGCGGACTCATCAGAGATGCAGAAAGTCAACTGCGCGGTTATTTGTCCCGCTGCGGGAAGGACAACGAGGCGTCTCGCAAGGCATCTGCGCCGAGCTAAATCACCCGGTGGGAATCCATCACCGGGACGGGAACAATTCGGTTCATTTAGAGTTACCGTTATCCGCGCCAGCTCGTCGATTGCGCATGCATGACTGAGGCCTCCGCCCGGTGCTCTGGTCCGCAACTGATGACATTTCAGGGAGTTCACTATCGGAGGTCAACGGGCGTTTTCAGGGCCAATTTTACCTGTCGAGAGCGTCAGGCGTTATCAAAGTTCAAAAGTCGAAATGGCCGTTGACCTCACGGACAGGCCACGAGTCGAACGGTTTCAAGGAAATTTCCGAAACCAAATGACCATGTTTAGGAGCACGAACGGCCATCCAGCACATGCAATCTGCATTGATTTCGAAAAATTCCTGCGCATCTCGGCAATACCTTTCTTTCGCACAGAACACAATGATCAATAGTTCAGGATCTGAACGCATATACATTGGCTCTAGGGGACCTGTCAAATGCCTGCCAATAACTTTTCGTTGCCGGGTAGATTTGATATGTTCCACCCGTCACTCGACCTGCGACTGTCCAACTGCAGTCAAAACAGATTCTGGACTTTATAGTGAGGTCGGACAAGCTCAAACATCTGCGAAATCGCAGCTGCTTCCTCATGCATACCACAACGCCGCCCGAAGACTAATCACAAAAACAGTGCTAACGCCCAGTAAGAAAACAAACAGTACGGCGCACCGGCACAAACGCAAACAGTCCTGCCACGGTTCAGAACAGCATGCAGACGGCAGGTCGCCGCCGTCGTACTCACTGTCATAGGAGAGCTTGGGGCTCTTGGGGCTGCCGGAGAGCGACATGAGCACCATGGCCGCCGTACACTCGGTCATCTCGCCCACTCGGCCGCCGGCAGCCGGAGCCGGAGCCGACCCCTCCCACCGAGACGGTGACGAGCGTCGTTTGCGCGAGCTGCAACACGAGGGGGAGACTGGAGTCAGGCGAGACAGGCACTCGGAAGATGGGTGCACACGAGAAAGGGTTGACGACAAGCGGGTGGGGTTGCAGGCGCGGTCAGAGGGCCGGCGGGTGTTCAGCGGGAGAGCAGGAAGTTTACTTCCTGTGTTAATCGACGACATTAATAGGAGTTGGCAGGGATGGCACTACGGAAAATGCCTGAGGCAGAAAGAGCAAAGCTGCGAGAAGCAGATGTACGCGAATCAGAACGTACAGCACTGCACGACTACACACTCAAGTCGGCCAAATCACTGGTCGAAGACTGCAGCCCTCGCGCAAGAGAAAAGGGTCAGCATGTCGTGATCGTCGCTCATGGCTTGTCATTTGCCCTTAAACAGCGATACTCAGTAACATAAAGGGCAACGATGGAGGACGCCATTACGTTACACTCGCCATTGCCTCCAAAAAAACAGGCGACCATTTCCCATAAAAGCACCGGCAATCACAACCGCACGAGGATTAAATGACCTTCCTCACGAAGAACGCCTCAGCACCGAAATGTGCGACATCATTTGCCGTAAATCGGATTCAGGTCGACCGACGCAGTCCGAGGCCACGCAGCGTCTGTCTTCCTCACGTCACGGTCAAACGGCGAACGCGCCCAGCGAGCGATCGACGCCGGTCAGGTCATGTTTATCCGTCTCGCCACTCCGTCGGACCGGGCAAGGTCGGCAGTACGCGGGGGAGACAAAGCACGCGGCGACCAGACGTCTGGCAGCCGTCAGCCGTCAGAACCCGGCGTTCGGCGGCGGCGGCGCCGGCGGTCACAGACCGGCTCCCGGTCTTAAGCGGAGGAGAGCCGCTCGGTCGCCATGTCTGCTGAGAATAGCGCACGCCGCCACCAGCGGAGGACGTCCTGCACGAAACAGCACGCTGGCTCGGTTCCGACGCCGATGCTGCCCTCCGCAGCGGGGTCTGAGCGCGGGACAATGGACGCCCGCTCCCGTGTTGGTCCAACACGGCCGGCGCTCGGACTTTGTTCAGCGCCACAATGATGCCCGTGTTTGCCGGCCGGCGCGTTCGAAGCCGGCGAGTCGGTTTCAACAGGCGACGGTGGTAGTTCGGGCGTACAAACACCACGCCGCAGGCTCGGCTGCGACGCCCAGGCCGAGACCGAAACACAAAACGTGGCCTTGGGATGCGGGCAAACCGTTCGACTTCCGGCAAGCTGTGCTCTGCTTCCTCATGCTTTTCTCGCTTCTCCTACCTTCCCTGAAATGTGCTTCGACTACTCGTATTTTACAAGCCATGACAGAAAAAATCGGCGTTTTAAAAATGGGGCGAATGTGACCGATAGGCCACAGACTCAAGGAGATTTCCTCACAGTCCTGTTTTTCGCGTACGACCGCGTATTTGCAGCACCCAAAGCTTTCAGAACGCCAAAGGTTACAGCCACCGGATTGCAGTTCACTCTATTAAGAAGCCCGAAGTCATCGCCTTTGAGAGACGCGCCTTCAGAGACGGGCTCCCTCCACCCGAGCCCGCCTCCGCCGACAGCGCTGGCGTGGGTGCTGCTGCTGAACGGCAAACTGCGCTGCGCTCGCCCCGCCCGCGGCGGGGCGCAGCCTGTTTTGGCGCGCCTGCAGGACGCGGCGGCCGCCGCCGCCGCCACGACACCCGACCCCACCGGACCGCCGGTCACGAGCGAATCGGAGACCAATTTCCCGGCGGCGGCACGCCACCGACCGATTGGGCAACATCGCCGCCTCCCTCCCCCCACCCGAACCGCCCGTCCACCGCCCGCTGCAGCGACCGACGCAGCTCGAACCTCTGCCAGCAGGCCGCGCCCACTGGGCGTCTTCAAGGTCACGCGAGGGGTCGCATCGCCGGCTGCGCCGCCGGCCGACGGGCGACACCCACACGGAGCGCCCAGGTGGACTCGTCCACCGCCCCGTCCAAGGTCGCGGCCTGCAACAGCTGGCGGCCGGCCGGCCGGCGCCGCCACAGTGCCCCCCCCCCCCGCCGCCCCCGGCGCCGGCTCAGGCGCCGGCACCGTGCCCCGCGAGCCGGCGGCTGGCGGAGCGCCGCCGCCGCCGCCGCGCAGAGCGGAAAGCATGTGCCATTAACTGAAATTACCGACGGGAGGAGGGCCGACTTCTGGGCCCGGAATCACGGACGCCGCGGCGGGCGGCCGACGGCGCGGCGGCGCCCGAAATTGCCAGCTGATGGCACGGCAGTCAGCTGACCGCAGCAGGACGAGGCCGGCGATGGCGGCGGAGCAGCGCCGTGCCGGCGTTCGTCCGGCTCCCCAGCCACGGTCCCAGCTGCTGCCCCACGGGCTCCCATCCGACCAAGGCAAGGCTTAGCACGCTCTCCGACTCGGCTTAAACATGGCCCATTCCGTCCGCAGCTTGGTCGTGTCCCACTTCCATAGTCCCAGCGGGAAGCCACGCCTAATATCCAGTCGGCGCATGCTCCCCATGACGAATAAATAAAGAATGTAGAAATATCCAAAGAACGAAGCTCTGCAACGGCGCAGGCTGCCTGATCCGGAGTCTGCAGGCGGTCACCATCCACGCGGTGATGTCCTCCGGCGCGTCCTGTCCTCCGGCGCGTCCTGTCCTCCGGCGCGCCCTGTCCTCCGGCGCGTCCTGTCCTCCGGCGCGCCCTGTCCTCCGGCGCGTCCTGTCCTCCGGCGCGTCCTGTCCTCCGGCGCGTCCTGTCCTCCGGCGCGCCCTGTCCTCCGGCGCGTCCTGTCCTCCGGCGCGCCCTGTCCTCCGGCGCGTCCTGTCCTCCGGCGCGTCCTGTCCTCCGGCGCGTCCTGTCCTCCGGCCGTCCTGTCCTCCGGCGCGCCCTGTCCTCCGGCGCGTCCTGTCCTCCGGCGCGTCCTGTCCTCCGGCGCGTCCTGTCCTCCGGCGCGTCCTGTCCTCCGGCGCGCCCTGTCCTCCGGCGCGTCCTGTCCTCCGGCGCGTCCTGTCCTCCGGCGCGTCCTGTCCTCCGGCGCGCCCTGTCCTCCGGCGCGCCCTGTCCTCCGGCGCGTCCTGTCCTCCGGCGCGTCCTGTCCTCCGGCGCGCCCTGTCCTCCGGCGCGTCCTGTCCTCCGGCCGTCCTGTCCTCCGGCGCGCCCTGTCCTCCGGCGCGCCCTGTCCTCCGGCGCGTCCTGTCCTCCGGCGCGTCCTGTCCTCCGGCGCGCCCTGTCCTCCGGCGCGCCCTGTCCTCCGGCGCGTCCTGTCCTCCGGCGCGCCCTGTCCTCCGGCGCGCCCTGTTTCCGAGCCGCCGCGGCGAGCGGTCGACGAAAGATACGCACGCGATTTCGCCGCTTTCGTGATGTTTACGTGCGTGATGCCGACCAAGGACAGCATCCCCGAACGACGGCGCTCTCGCATTGATTTGCATCACAATGGGCGCCGGATCATCTTTTGTGCGCGTCGCGTTCGTCCCGTGCCAAGGACCGGCGCGGCGGGCCACTTAAGCGACGGCCGCCGGACCACTTTCGGCCGCGGAGCACTTTCCGGGCAAACGCCGAACGCCGAGCCGAGCCAAAGACGACCAGCCGCCGCCAGCTCGCAGCAGAAGGCTGGGGTCGAAAACCGTCGCGGTCTTCGCCGCATAAAAGATCGCCGTCACATAACAGCCGCGCTGAAACGGCAGCGTCAAAGGTCGTTCGCGATCTGGAACAGATGCCACTTTATGGAGACCACCTGCCCCCCGTGAGCCCCCCTCCCCCCCCGGTGGTGCTCGCGGTCCCCTGCCGGCCGGGCAGCGGGGTGCCCGGCCAAGCAGCCACTGCGGCTCCTGCCCGCAGCCAGCTGTTTGGTTCCGTTACCCGACACCCGCAAAAAGCGCCCCGTCTCGCTGACGTTTACGACTCGACTTTAAACGTCTTTTTGTGCCGCCGGCCGAGGCTGCGTACCGGCGCAGGGAAAGGTTAAATTACCGAAGGTCCCCAGCTAGATCCTTGGCCAACCGACGAGGGTACCATGGACGTACTGAGGACAAAAGATATTCTTACACGTTCTGTGAGATTCTCCCCGCGTCCTAAGTAAGCTCGGCACGTGTGGAATCATCACATCAAGCTCGAAAGACGTTCTAAAAGGTGTTGCGCTTTATGCTCAACAGGACTTGCAATTGTGCCTCGGATCATCACGAGGTAAACATTCGCATTGCATGTACCACTGAGACATTCACGAAGCACGCCAGGCTTCTTTACCCCGGAATGAACGCGCCGACGTCGGGAAGTTTGTTAAGTGGCCACCGGAAAACCTCAAGCACCCTCGCGCACAGCCAACTGCAGGCCAACCGCCCGGCAGCCGTAATTCGGTATGTCCGGCCCCCGCTGGACACGGTCGCTGCGTTCGACAAGGCTGCGCCGGTCGAAAGCGTCGCTCCGATTTAATCTGCCCGTAAATCACGAGCCCAGAGGCCGTCCGCTGGTGTCGGAGCCCGGTCCGGCGAGCCCCGCCCTTCCGCCGACACGTGACATGAGTCCGGGATCTCCGCCAAGGTCCGGCGCACGGCGGCCTTGCGTTCTCACGGCTGCGTTTCCGCGTGACGTCACCACCAGCCGGCGGCTGGAAGCCTTTCGACGGTTGCGCGGCGCCCGCCCGCAGCCCCCCCCCCCCTGAGCTCGGCGTGCAGCTCACGTTAACGTTCATGGCCTCGGGCGGACGATAACAACCCATGTCAAGGCCGCCGGCGGCGGTGGCGGCGGCGGCGGCGGCGACGGCGGCGTGAGGTGGTGCAACTCATGAACCCGGTCTCGGCACCGACCATTGCACAACAGCCGTCTGCATGGCCCACTGGCCGCCGCCTGGTCAACCGGGCCAAGAGCGTGTACTGGCCTGGACTGACGAGGCAGTCGACCTGAAGCTGACCTGACCCAGAGATGACTTGACCCGAGCTGAGCTGACCAGACCCAGAGATGACTTGACCCGAGCGAACCTGATCCGGGCTGACCTGACCCGGGGCTGATCTGACCAGGGCCGACCCGAGTTTTTCTCGACCCGCTGCCGCTCTCTGACCTGGTCCTGGCGCGCAGCTTGAGACTGACTGAACGGTCCGAATGCCAACACCGGACCGCCGCCGGCAAACAAATCGACCAGCGGCACGTCAGCTTAAGTGGGTCCTGAGAGGTTTCTGGTGTGCGGGAGCGTCGTATAAATGCGGCCAATTCGGCGCCAGCAGCGGCGGGAGGATCACTAATGAATTCCGGGGCTGTCCGCGGCGGACATGGAGACGGGGTGAGGCCGCCTTTAATCACAAACATCAAAGATCGTTTTGTTCATTTCCACCAGTTCCGAAAGCAATCGGCGCTCTAGAGTTTTGCGTATTAATGCCAACGACGGGGGACAGTTTCTCAGATATCAAGCAGTTTCGCACTGGTCACCGTTCAGTATTCTCCGCCGCAATCGGTTTAAACGTGCTGAATGCGGGGGGGGGGGGGGGGCGAAGGCCACTGCTGCACTGGTGCAGGCGCACTCTGGACAGCTACAGGTGTCCGTAGCCGGTTCTTGAAGGCCGCCGCCTCCCACCCGACAGGCCGACACACGACGTCGATCACCTCCCCTGCAGCGGGGGGGGGGGGAGGCGGCGGCCGCAGGCGCGGCAGCGTCGCAGTCGTCGCGTCGCGGCCAGCGGCGCGCGCGGCCGTTCACTTTCACCGTCAAAGACGGCGCGCCGCGGCGACAGTTGCGCCACCCGTCGACGCTGCCGGCCGGCCGCCACAGTTTGCAGGAGCGGCGGCGGCAGCGGCGGTTAATCGGGCCCGGTTCGGCGGGCTCCGCGGCGAAGGGAGGCGTCCGGCGGCTTCACACCCCGAACCTCCCCCCCCCCCCCCCCACTGGAGAGAGCCCTACTGGTAACAGCTCTGCACCGCACATGCTGTTATCCTCCAGAATGACGGGCTTCGGTTGTGCTGTGATTAGACGACAGCGATGTTGACACGCTCCTGAAGAGCCCGGGCGGCGGCGTAAAATGTTTGACCGGTTGGACTCGTTTATATGCCGACATGGGAGCGCCCTAAACATGTCGGCGCGTGCTGTAAAACATTCCGCTTCCTGTTGGCTCTCTCCTCACATCCGTGTCCCGGCACGCTCGCACGCTATCGCGTCCATCGCGGCGCCGGCTGATACAGCACGGCGCAATTTAAAGGGACGATCATATAGCCCGGCTTGTCCTGTCGTATTCAAGGCAAACCGGCGGCTCAAGTTTAAACATGGCGACCGTGGGCTGCTGCGGCGGCCGGCATAGCCACCAGGGACCATGCTGCCGGGCAGCCGACAACGAACAAAGCATTCGCCGCGCCGGTATGGCTCATGAACCAGCGAAAGTTTGACGCCGAACTGCCCTCGAAACTGTGTCACAAGCCATCCAATTTGGACCAAATTAGACTAACTGGGCGGGGTTGTTGGGAACGGAATTAATCAAGTCGTTAGAACGTCAAGTCTAAGCGCCACGCTCCGCGTTTTTTATACAAGAATGGGAAAACACGTCAGCAAAGGATGGTTTCGCTCATCTGCCCATCATAGCACCATTGTTTTGTGGCGCTTCTTTTTCATCAGCCGCCCGCCATTCACAACGCAACCCATGACGACACCCCTCCAGCCTCCCCCCTCCCATGGTCCTACCGACCCCGGAGCCGATCTCCGGCGCCGCCGGCCCGGCCGCCTGCGCAGAATTCTGCCGCCTGCAGGCGGCAGAGCGGCGCCTACTGCGCAGTCTGCTCGCATCCCGATCGCGTGCTGCGGCGACGACCGTACCCGGAACCTGGCCGCCGCCTCTGAGGCGACCTTTTTCATCGGCGTGCATTTTTTGCCGGCGCGCGCCGCGCCGGCCTTGGGCGCTGGTCTGACCCAGATGCACGTGCCGCGAGCTGGGCCGGCTGCAGCGCCCGCGGCGCGGCTGCCGGAGCTCCGGGCGTCTCTCAGCCGTGCGGCGCCCGGGTCAAATTGGATAGGCCGCCAGTCGTGGACGTGAGCTCTGGAGACGGTGTCACTGCCAGGTGGTTTCACTGCTCGCCGTGTCACCACTGGTGGTGTCACAGCCCGCGTTGTCGCCGCCGGTGGTATCACTGCTAGCGGTGTCACCGCTGGTGGTGTTACTGCTCGCGCTGACACCACTGCTGGTGTCACTACGGGCAGTGTGGCCACGGACGTGACCACTGCCGGCCAGCCCGTCACCGGTGGGCGGGCTGGCCGTTACCCGTGACAGGTGACACGGCTGGCACGTGCCACTTTTGGCACCGGCCGTCTGTCGGAGCCGACACTGGGGTTCGCTGGCCGCTGCGGCTCCCTGGCCAGGCTGGCGCGGTAACCTGCGCTTGTTGTTGATTTCACGGACGAGGCCGACCGGCGCCGCCTCATCATTCAGAAGCCAGCCAAATCAACAACACGATCAGCCGGGCCTCTGCTGCTGAGGCGTCAGCGACTCCCGGCGAAAACAGCCATGATCAGAGGCCGCGGCGGCTTTGCATGGTGCGGGAACTAGTCGTGCCCAGCGCGCGCCAAACACGGAGTTAAACACGGGTTTCGTGAGTCGTCCTGTCATGGTGCCTGGACCCGGAATTTGATAACTGAAAAGGATGTGCTATTACCCTGACCACGTGGATTTTTCACGCGGCCTGCGACTGCGCGACAAAAATATTGGACTGGTTTCCTTTGTTTACATTCTGCGATGTCCTTCCCGAAAACGAGATCGGCCGCACCACGGGCCAATAAAACCCACAGCCATTCGCTCGCCGTAATCACCACCTGAGACTAATTGGAGAGAGCCCGGCTGGCCTGTTAAATTGCTTCATCTCACTCGGGGAAATTGTCACACAATAGACCAACCTGCAACGACGTTTACGGCCGCCTCTCACGACGATACGGCGAATATAACGGCGCGGTAACGACACGTCCCGGGCGCCGTTACGGTGCCGTAACGCAACGTCCGAGTTCATCTCGGCGAGCCGGGTGTCTCGCAGCGCGCGTTCCGTAAACAAAGTGGAAAATAATGACCGGCCGGGCCGCTTTACCTGGCTTGTACTGCCAGCGTTCACGGTCTGCGCGCACAAATGCCCATCAACGGCTGTCCGCGGCGACGATAAATAACCTGCTGAGCGCGCGTTCCAGAGCTGACACTCGCAGCTGCAGCGACGTCCGACCGCGGAGCTGCGGCCGCCCCTGTCGGCTTCAGGACGGCCCCAGGCCGAGCGATCGCTTGACGCACCTCTTGGACGCGGCTGCCATAGGTCTACGCCGGGTCCGTAAGTCAGAATTCTCTGCCGGTCTGGTCCGCCGAATTTCTGTTGCAGTCGCTCTGTCAGCTCTCCACGTTTGACTTCTCTGCCGTTATAGGGATTCTGTTTCTAGGCACTGTCGGTACCGTTATGACACAGATCTTTCGACCCTGTTACAAGCGCTCTGTCGGCCCTTTCCAAGGGATCTCTCCGGGTTACCCTCGTCAGTCTCATGTTGTATTCGCTTTGACCGTCTCGCCATTCGTCGCTGCCAGCGTCAGGCCTCCGCCTGACTGCAGCCTTCTGTCGGGCCGCAGTGACCGCGGCGACCACGGCGACCGCGGCGGCCGCCGGCCGACCGGCCGGCCTCCGTCCCCAGCGACCCCGGCCGACGGCGCCGGCGCTGCAGCCGCCCACGGCCGCTGCGTGTGCGTCCGCGGCCGGCGGTGACTGAACCCGGCCGATCGACCCGGCCGTCAAGGTCGCGCCGCCGCCGGCCGCGCCCTCCGCCCGCCGACAGGGCGCCGCTGCAGCTCGCCGCCGCCTCCTCCGGGCTCCGACGCCGGCAAACATCACGTGCCGCCGTCGGACGCCGGACGGCGAGGGGCGCCGGCCGGCTTTGTTAGCGGTGCTCGGCGTCATTACACGCGTTCACGCACCGCGGCCGCCGGCGCGGCCGCCGCGTGACCGGCGAGTGTTCCGTGCTCGCGCCCCGCCGGCGGCCGGCTGGACCGCGCCGGGAAACGACAGGCCCGCCGGCGGGACGGCCACGACGGACGCTCCCGCCCAATTTCGTCAGGTCCAGGCGCGCGCCCGTCCCCCCACGTACCCGCCCTGCGGCGACTCGCGGCCGCGCTCTTTGTCGACGCTCGCACAAAGCGCGCCGCCCCTCGCCGCCGGCGCTTTACCGGCGCCGCGACTGAAACGGAGGGCGCGGCGCGCCGTGCTCGCCGCGCGCGCGCTATTTACGGCGTCGTGGCGCTCTCACGACGCTACCGACTCAACAGCCTATCGCGAGCCGGCGCCCGCGGATCGCCATTCGGGTCAGCGCCTGAACTCTCCGGCCCACTGTCCGGAGGCTGTCACGCGGTTGTCCGGCTCCTGTCCGGCGGGTGTCCGGGCGGTGCCGCTGACAGCTCACCGTTCGGCCTCCAGAGTGGGCCAATCATGACTGAACCTGTTGCAGATGGCCGCTGACTGCAGCCGGCTGGGGGCGGCGGCGGCGGAGAGCCGGCGGCACGCGACGTGTCTGGTCTGGTCTGGATTGACCTGGATTGGCGTGCTTCAGTCTGGTCAGGCCTCCTCTGACCTGGCCTGAACTGCCTGTCCTAGCCTGCCCTGATATAACCCTGCTTGTCCTAGCCTGCCCCGATCTAACTTCTCCCGATCTGGCATGGCCTGGTCAAATCATTCTTAGTCTGACATGGCCCGGTCTGGTCTGGTCTGGTCTGGTCTGGTGCCGTTGGCCTGGCCTCGCCTGACCAGACCTGACCCGGCCCGGTCCCTCCTGGCCAGGCCCGATTCGTCTTGCTCTGTTCTGATCGGCGCCAACCTAGCCCGGTTTGGCCACGTCTGGCTCGGTCGATCCCACGTGACCCGGTACAGTCCGGCTCAGTTTTTCATGGCCAGCTCTGGTCTGGTGTGGCTCCGTCTCACACGGCCTGGCCCGGTCCAGTGTCCGGTATCGGCCCATCTGCCGCCGACGCGCGAGTGCCCGGCAGCGGCGGGCCGCCCGCGAACGGCTCCGACACCCCGGCCAGGCAGGAGGTCGGCAGCGGGGCATTGACACCGCCAGTACCGCCAGGAAGGACGGCCACAAGGCGCGGTGCCGATGCGCCCAGCAGCAGCGCAGGCCGCGGGGAACGGCAGAAAGCGTGCAGCGACAGTGCCCAGCACGTGGCAATGACCTGATCACGGATGAGCATGATGTGCCGTTATTACTTATGCAAAATGTCCGGTAGCCGGCAAACAGGTAATACGGCCGTACAGGGGGTCATTTTCGTGCGCAACGTCCATTGCGCACCCATGGCGCAACGATTCTGTTTTAGGATAGCATTCTGGTGCCCGCCCACTGGCTTTTTGCTCTGATTTGAAGGTCTGACTAAGGGTCCTTTGTTTGGTTGTTCGGCTGCAATTAAGAGTCAGCAGTGGAGTAACCAAAAAGAAGAGGAATCCGATTGCTGACAGTGCTAAGTCTTCAGCCGATGTGGAGACATTTTCCCGGACGGACAGCTGACGAAATCCTCAAAGTAGCCTACCTCATCCCTGTCTTAGAAACTGCCGTGTTCTCTTCCGATAGCTCGTGTTCAGCTCAGTCGAAAGCAGCCTCCGCATCGAAAACGCCCCTTGATGTCGCTGTTTTGGTTCCTTACGACCTCCCATCCACTATTGTAGGGTGCCACTCGGATAAACCGCGCTCGTTCACCACCGACTGTGACGGGCAGATTCCCACTCAACCTACAGGGATGAACACTAATTTTTCATCCAGCCTGACACTGTCAGAGTGCTAAACTGGACCATCGTGCCGTCACACCTCCAAGCTGCCGAGATGAAAGACTGTCATATTCATGCTATAAACTTTCAGACTTCCGGCTCATCAGCCCGTCAGCCTGTCAGACTGTCAGACTGTCAGGGATGACGCCACCGACCGAGGTTGGTCCAGTTCGGAGCGCTCGGCCGCGCCGCGGACCGTTAGAGCAGGCGGCGGCGGCGGCAGCGGCGTCGGCGGCGGATCTACTCAGCGGCCGTCAGGCCGGTTCAGTACATACGGCACCGATACCGGGCGGCAGGGGCGCCGCCAGCGGAGCCGCAGGGGCGCGCCCAGCGCCGCCGCCCCGGGGGAGCGGACGCGCCCGGCTGCCAGCCGCCGGGACGCCGCCGCTGCAGGCGGCGGTCGCCGGAGCCGAGCTCGGCGCCTCGGCGCCGGCCGCGCCCGCCCTGCGGCCGGCCCACAAACTGCGCACCACCGCCGCGCGGCTGGCGGCATCCCAGGCCGCCGGCGCCGGCCGGACCGCGTGCTGGCCCGGCATTGGACGGACGCGTTCGGGGGACTGTCGCGCTGAAACCGATGTCTGGCCACGAGGACTGAGCCGAATCAGGCTGTAGACTGGCGCACGACGGCCGAACCAGCCAGTGCCATGAATTACGGCGCGGTCCGATTTCACGCAGCCAGAAGACCAGGCCAAGGACTGATCCAACGCGTGCCGCTCACTAACGGGCCGTCAGCGGGCCGACGTGTGCTGCAGACCAGTGGGGGGCGTACCCCGGACTGACGGGGCATGCTGAGTCGGTACAAGCCGTAACCTCCCGTAGCAGGTACGCGCTACAACGCTGACGCGCTGGCGCACTGCTGATGCTCGTCGGCGCGCTGACCCGGGACCGCCAGGCGTCGACCGGCCGCCGGATCCGCGCGACCAAAGGCCACCTGTGCACCCACACCTGCCCACCCGACCGGCACACGTCCCGGGCCGCGGCCCGGCCGGCGCGAAATGTGGCAGACGCGGCCGGGCGGCGCGCAACGTTACATAACGCCGCCGGCGACGGGCGTGCACGCCAGGTCGCGGGGTACGAGGTGCGACGTGACGCGCAGGGCGACGACCTCTGCTGGTGATGTGCCGGCGGCGACGACCGACGGGGCCCGGGCGCTGACGAGCTCGTGACAGCGGTCACCTGCGGCCGCCCGGGGACAGGTGCGCAGTTGGGCGGCCGCCGCCCGGGTCTGTGAATACTGTATCCTCCTCAGGCGCGGTCGGGTCATGACAGCCCGGCTCGGCGCCCGCCCGCAGGCGACGCAGGAGCACGCAGGAATACCGCATTCATCAGCTGATGGGAGGCGGGCTGCACCAAGATCAGCGGCTCGGAGACAGGGAGAGTAAGTTATCGGCGGGCGGATCCGGCTCAAGACAAAGCCGCATACCGACCTCCGGTGCCGGCGCACGTACAAATGGTATTCTTCGGAAGAATGATGCCGTTTCGCCGAGACGTCAGCGCTTTAGACGGACGAAACGCCGTGTTTCACCGCCGACCTTGCGCAGATTTCCGTCAGCTTCGAGAGCCACGGACGCGGCCTGAACTGTCCGGACGGGGCGGGGACTCCTGGCCGGACGCACACGCGCCGGACACAGGAGCGCGCCCCGCACTTGGCGACATCAGCTGATAACCAGCTGACGGGGCGCCGGCCGCCTCCATCCCGTCGCCCCGGACTCCCTCAGCGCCGGCGCGGACTCCGAGTCCAGGGCGTGACGCGATCCCGACCGCCGCGAGCCACCGCGGCCCGGCCGACGCCGCTCCCGAGAACGCCACCCTGACGTCACGGCGGCTGACGTCATCACGGCGCGCCGCCGTCGACGGCCGGACACGGAATTCCGTCGTACGGCGCCGGCCGCGTGGGCCGTTCCGGGGAATCCTCTGACGTCGCCGACGCGGCGCGCGGCGCGCCGCCGGCCGGGGCGCACCGCCGACGCCTCCCGCGCCGCTGACGTCACCCGGGAAACACGCCATTGGTGACGTCACCGCCGACGCCGGCCGGCGTCGCGGCCGCCGGCGCGCCAAAAGTAAAAGGGGCTTTGCTCAACAGCTCGGCGCGACGGCTTTTCATGGCCGCAGCCTATTTACCCAGATTCGGGCGGGTTGTGAAAGCGCCCCCCCCCCTTCCCGCCTCCTGCGGTGACCTCAGGTGAGGCCAGTCGGCCCGGAAACGGTGTCGAATCGACCGACCGTGTCACGGCCGAGCCGGGGGCGGCCGGCGGCTGCCAGCGGGTTCACGGCGGGGATCCTAGTCAGAGCCCGCGGTTCACAGCTGGGCTCGCGCGCGAACGCAGCCGGGGCCGGCAGTCAGCGCTCACAGCCTGGCTCGGAGTCGGTCGGGCCCACAGCAGGCGCTCACAGGCGGATTCACGGCCGAGCTCTACTCGGAGCTCAGTCAGATGTTCACAGGCGGAGCTCACGGCCGGCGGCTCGCTGTCCGGCCTCGCAGTTGGGCGCACAGCTCGGCCTCGCAGTCGGGATTCACAGCCGGGGCTCGCAGTCGAGGTTTAGGCGTGCCGACAAGCGACAGGGCGACGCGAGAGGAAATGCCTCCGTGACAGGTGCGTCCACCACATTTACGTATCGCCATCATTATTTGCCAGCGTCTGTTTACGTAGATGTTAGCTGGCGATAGAAGTGTTTTTGTGCTTCAGTCAAACGAAGGCCACATTTAAGAGACAATATCTGAGGCACTTGAAACAAATGCAGCATGTGAGGACGGGATGTTCTTAAATTCTTACAGCATGTTATCTTTTAGCATGTACAGCTATCAGCGCCATACCAGTCCACGCAAAACCACCCTCCAACAACCGCCCACATTCCAACGCCTATCACGCACAGCCGTCTACCACGCACCTCCCCCCGTCCCTGCCGGCACCAGCAGGCGCGTCATCACCAGGCTATTTAGGTCGGCGGGGGGGGGGGCGTCGGTCCGTATTTTACGTCGGCGTCCCAAGCGCGGCGCGCGCTCCCAAGCGGGGCTTTGTTGGGGCAGGTTATTATGCGTGCATCCGGGCGGCGGCCATTCCGCCTAGGCCGGAGGGCGCGGTCGTTGCGCAAGAGCGCGTGCAGCGCCGGACGCGGCCGACGCGGCGCCGCCGGTTCGACGGCGCGTTTTTGCCG
The DNA here is from genome assembly GCA_030062745.1 of Capitulum mitella. Taxonomy (NCBI): domain Eukaryota; kingdom Metazoa; phylum Arthropoda; class Thecostraca; order Pollicipedomorpha; family Pollicipedidae; genus Capitulum; species Capitulum mitella. Next base: position 20,929,676 of record CP099851.1, on the reverse strand, counting down.
GCCGCAATCGCCTGTTTGTTTACGGCGCGCGCCGCAGCAAACACCTCAAGGTGTGTGTGCGCGCGGCAGATGTGTGCGCGGCGGCCAGCCGAGCGTGGACGATTCCGCTCAGGGGAGAGGGTCACGGCTGGCGTGGAAGGACGAGGTTGGGGAGGGAGGGGGCAGAGGGTTGGCCCGTGACAGGACAGGGTCAGGACGGACACGGGGTCAAGGGTGGGGTGAGACAGGAAGAGTTAACGCAGATGGAAGCGCCACTGGCACGCGACAGCACGACGCATCTCACCGGGCGACTGGCCAATTTACGGCGTCCCGGCTCCACACAGCAAATCATCACCACGCGCAGTCAACTAGCCGCGGTACTCGCGGCGGAACAGCAGCGCTGTCTGCTGTTCTCACGCGGCGTCGACGGCTCCGGCGGCTCCGCCCGGGCGGCGACCCGATCTCTCCCAACGCATAGCGTCCGTCAATGCCCGGATCCGCGAGCAGGTCAATATGGTCGACCATGGCCGGTTCAGGGGAGGGCCCGGTCAATCTGCCGCCGTGCCGGTGGCCACCGGATCAATACCGCCTGCACCGGAGAGAAACCGGCGATGGTTGCCCGAGATGCCGGCGCCCACAGCAGCATGCCGATGGCAACATGGTATTGAAAATAGAATCTCGCTGGAAACTCTGACGGTGCAAAATGTAAATAAAGTGGGTGTATGGATGTCAAAACCAGGATAGCGGGATATCTGATCTGCCAATTTAACACAAAAGGCGCGAGACTTTTGTGCAAACCCACCACTCCCTTTTGTGATTGAACATCCAAGAGATCTCATACAATCCAGTGGACCAAACAAGCGCTTGAAGCACCCGCTGCAGTTTCTTGTCACATAACAACCGCCTGCACCGCAGCCGCAGCACAGGGTTCAGAACAGAGGGACAGGAGGCGACAGGAAGAGCGAAGGAGGCCACGCTGACGGCGGAACCCGCGCCGGCGGCGAACTGACCTCGTCGACGCCGACGGGATGTCCAGGCCGGGCGAGCGGCGCTTTTCGACGCCGACGTCGGCAAGGCGCGCGAAGTCCGTGTCGGAGTCGATGAGGCGGGGCGACTTGCGGCTCTCCCACAGTCGCACCTCGTCCAGCCGCTTCTTCACCTCAAACTGCAACACGGACGGCGGCGTCAGCCGTCAACACGGACAACACGGACAACACAGACAACACAGACAACACTTACAACACGGGCAACGCAGACAACACAGATGACACGGGTAACACAGACAACACTTACAGCACGGGCAACACGGGTAGAAAGGACAACACAGACAACACGGACAACACAGGACAACAACGACGACACGGACAGCACGGACAGCACGGACAGACGTCAGCACGGACGACGGTCAGGCATCAGCGCCGCTCTGTGGCGCGCTGAGCCGGCGCCCGGCGGGCCGGCGCTGTACGGTCAGAGGCGTATGACGGAGAGCGGAGACAAGGGACTTTAGTGCTTTGTTATCAAACTGAACACCGATTATGCGTCTATGTAACAGAAGCGTACATCATAATCCTTGAGATGCAGATGCACAAAGTCTGGCCATGTTTGGCCATGCACCAAGGCTGGCCACAACATGGCCAGCCATGTTTGAATAAGATCGTGGTACGCATCGCACCTTTCTCATCGCCCGAGCGACTCGGTCCTTCCCCCGCTGCTGAGCTGGACCCGTCCCTGTGGACGGCGGTGGCGCCAGCGCCGCCTTGGCTTCTGCTCAGGGCTGGGGCGAGGTGGGCCGGCGACATGGGACGATGACAAATGGAGTGGAAACCAGAGGCTCGGCGCTGATATTCGTGGGAGATGGCCCACTTCACCAAAGCGCACGTGCGTCGGCGATTGTTTTTGTGGATCTTCTTTCCCAGGGTTCGGCTAAAGGCGTTTGGTAACCAATCGGTCATAAAAGCGATTCGCCAGTAAACAATGGCTCGCATCGACAGCATACGTAATGATGAGTATTTCAAATAAGAGTGTGGAAGAGAATCTTTTAAATCGTTTTCATAGTACGAGCAAGAATTTGCAGTTCTTGCAAAGATAAGACAGGAGTATTTTAAAAATACGCAGAGATAAACAGAGATTCCGCAAGCAGCACCCTGAGCGCTCAAGCTTGCTTATGACACGCACCGTTCTTACGAGTTTCAACAGGTACGCCCAGAGCCTCTGTTACACGATCATCGTCCCGAGCACCACGCATGCACCCAGTCGTCCCGCCCTGTTGTTCGCCTCTTCCTCCGCCGCGCGCCTCCGTCCCCGGCCGGCCGGGCCGGCCCGGGGCGTCTGTTTCAGATGTGAAGCCCGGCAGAGGCGGATCAGAGGCCGAGCTGGTGGCCGCTGACCGAAGCCGGCGGCCGGCGGACGGCGGCCGCAGGCCGGCGGCAGCGCCAGCCGCGCAGCCCTCCCAAGGATGAAGGCAGCCGTGCAGGAAAACTCGTTGCCGCCGCTCAAGGCAGTCCGGTGTCGGCTCGGGCTCGCCGCAGCCTCCGAACGACCCGGCAGCGGCGGCGGCGGCGGCTCCGGCCGACCGCGCTCCACCCCATCAGATACGGGGTCCAAGGTGAGCTGTCACGCACTCCGGGCGCAAGGTCCCCCATCCCCCCCGGACCCGGCCCAGGCTGCGGTTCCAGCGAAGGTCCGGCTGGCTGGCTCGGACGAGGACGAGATGCACGCGGAGACAGCAGGGTCCAGCGATGCAGTATTCGCAGGAAACCCCAGCGCACCGCAAAAAAGCCCCACCTGACAAAATGACGGGCGGGCGTGCAGTACGGCTTCTCCGGCGGGAAACACGTAGACCGGAGCATAACAGGAAGCCGTCGGGAATTCCGTCCCGGACGACAAATCGGCGTGGAAAAAAGCCCCGTCGGCTCGGCCCGGCAGCGAGGGAGGCTGCCGACGTCCCTGATTTGATCACTGTCGACTCAGCAACACGCGGCCTTCCCAGAGTCAATACAGCGATAAGCGTCGGCCGGCCGCAGAAAAGCCGCGGTCAATAGGTTGACGGGGGGGGGGTCGGGTAAGGGTCAGCTGAAAGCGTCCTCTCCATGCGACAGTCGGGCGTGGGCGGGGCGGGGTCACCACCTCCCGCCGAGCTCAAGGTCACCGTGCCGACGCCGGCGGCGGAGGCCGCGGCAGGCGGCCCCGCCCTCCATGCGCGCCGGCCGACCAACCTGGTGACGTCACACGGCCGCCCGGCGCGGGGGTGACGTCATCCCGGGTCCCCATGGGGCAAGGTCGAGCAGCCGTGCTTTAAAGTCCGGCTCACCGACAGGTTTGCGCAAGTCGCGCCAGCTTGTTGAACTTCGATCGCCATAATCACGGATTCGGAGGTCCGTTCTTTGTGTTTCACGGGGCGACAGAAGGCCGCCTGATTGGCTATCGCCGTCTCTAATTGCTCAGACGTGCAGGCCGCGTTCGAAACACTTCAGCGCGGGGGTCCGTCTTTGTTCGCGGGGGCGCGGGCCGCAGGTTCGGACGGGCTCAGGCGCCGGTCCCCGCCTTCGGGCGATGAGATCAGGCGTCTGATCCGGCGCGGAGTGCGGCCGTCCCTGGCTCGGGATCCGACCGTCGCCAGCCGCGAGCCGGCCGCCGCCGTCCGGCCCGCGAGCCAAGGCCGCGGACCGGCGCCTGCGCCCCCATTCACGGCCTCTCCACTCACGCGCGGGAGTCACATTCACGACCCCCGCCGCCACGCCGAGCCGGCCTGTCCCCGCCCCGCTCCCGCCGCTTCGCCCTCGCCTCGCGTCTTCGTTTTGCCCTCTCTCCGCCGCGCTGCTTTGTGGCCGCGCCGCCGCCGACGGCGCGGCGGGCGCCGGGCCCTTTGTGAGTCCGCCGGCGGCGGCGCCGCCCCTTGCGATCGATGCGGCGCCCTCTCGCCGGCCGCGCCGCACGCACGGCGCACGCACCTGACCTACTTGGCTAAAACACGACGCGCGGGCCGCGGAGGCCCCCGAGGGGGCGCCGACGGCGCGGCCGGCCGGTTTCTCTCGTTCCTCTCCGTTGGACGTGAAACTCGCCTGACGGACGTGACGCAACCGGCAGCTCGCGCGGCAGGCGAGCTGAGAGCTGGGAGCGTGGCGCCGGACGCCCTGTGTCGCCGTCGGCAGGAAGTTCACGCTTTGGCGCGGCGAGCATGAATTCATTGGCTACCGGGTAGGGGCGCACGTTGCACACGTTGTGCACGCACCGTGCACGAGCTGGTGCAGCGCGGGAGCGCCGCGACGCATTCGGGTCAAACGCATGCACAAAGGAGGCCAGGCGGGCCACGCATGTCCGGGATCTCTAGACCGCCCTGACCTTCTGCTGGGTCTGGGGCAGATCCGGATCTCGTGGCTCAGATTCGGATCTCCGCAAAGCCCCGGCACGCTCCGAACACGACCTTCGGACTGCGTCAAGGGTCAGGAGTGCTACATACCCAGGGGACTGACGGTGTTCTACTGACCTGCTGGGCGTGAATCCGGCAACGGACCCTGTTACGTTCCATGATGCCGCCTAGGACCCGGATCTGCAGGTCCATCGATGAATCGCTCCTCACCCGGCGGCGCGACCAACGCTCTAACCAGACGGTCACGGCCGTGATCTCGCGCTCGCGTCACGACGCCGGGGCCGGCGGCCCGTGAGCGCCGCGTCCTTCCGGTCCGAGCGGCGCGGGTCGTTAACACACTGACCCCTTCCGGTCAAGGTCGCGGAGCTCAGCCGGCGGCCGCGGCTGCCGGGCGACCGCCGCAGCGCGCGCGACAGAGCGACGGAGCTCGGGGAGAGGGCTGGCGGCAGCCGCGCCGGGGGCCAGAGAGCCAGGACTTTCACTGGCGGCGGCGCCCGGCCGCCATGCCCGCTGCCCAGGATACGATCTTACTACGTAGTAGAGAGAAGCCTTGTGACCTCGATTCACCGGCAACCGGTCGGAGGGAGGGGGGATGGGGTGCGGCGCCGGCCGGACCGACGAAGGACGCTCCGGCGGCGCATGCCGGCACGCCGGCACGCCCGGGCCGTGCGCGGCACGTGCGGCACGTGCAGGCCGCCCACGGGCCCAGGGAGCAGAGTACACCACTTGATACGGTGGCCTAATATAGTAAGCCCGGCTTCGCGTTGTAGAGGAACAGCTGTTCGGACGCCATGATAGCGGAGCCAGAAAAAAATCGTTTTGCGCAAAAGGTTATCGATCTTGCGCTGGCAGTACAACAATACCGGTTTCAGCCAGTGTTCATAAAACATAATAGCATTAACTATTTTAGATAATGTTTCAAAACAGTCTATTATTGGCACAATGAATGTTCAAGCCCAAGTCGGACTACTAAGGCAACGGCAAGGTTTGACCCGTGCTGCACATTTCAAGACGCATTTTTCTGTCATTGAAAAGTTTAAGCTGTCCTAAGCACAAAACCCAGTCTGATGGCTGGCATCACTATCTTAAAAAAGAACATTGGAAATGAAGGAAAGGAGGTTCCACTTCAGGTTTGAAAACGATTTTTTCATGCAAAGCTATAATTGTATAATCATTTTTTAAAGCTGATACCGTGCTTCTTCTTCGTCCGTACACTTCTCGTCTGTGCACATAGCGCCTGAGAATATTACTAAAATTGGAAAGGCACAGATAAAACAAGACAACGTTCCGACCTCATCATAAAAAATACAACCGATATTGCTTGTTAATATCCAAAACATGGTTAAAATAGTCAACTGGCTGTGGAAAAGACAATGATTCTACCAAAAATTTTCAGGATCCCAAAGTCGTGCATTTTTCGGAGGACATCTTGTCATGGTTGAAGTACATTACTATGAAGCGATTTTGAGCGGTAACGCAGTTCTCCGGAGATGCAAGCTCATGGAAGAATAAAGCGTTGCTTTTTAACACTCAGCCTATGCTTAACACTGGTAAAAACGATCCTCATCGTTTAAGATCCACAGAAGCTATATTTGAGAAGGTGGAGGACATGCCAATAACGCGCGAATTTTTAGAACCAACTATGCACCATCCATATTGGCGAAAGGAAAAACAGAAAATGAATAATGAATGAAATTTAAGATCTTCACTTACCTTTCCAAAACCTTGTTTGATTTCAATCCAAACTTCGTCCAAATCAGGGCGATGACTGATAACTGTGCCCTGTGTTTCTCTTCCGTTGTGAGTGATGTGAATCTTCTGATCTGGTAATAGTTCGATGTCACAAATGGACTGGAAGCCTGGACCCACAAGGTCATTGGTTCCAAACTCGGCGACAAATCGTGTCCCATCAAATCGCACCGAATAGCGTGGTGGAGAGAATCCATCTCCAGCTTTAGTGCCACAGATGACACCGGTGTGGTACAGCCCGTCCAAGCGACAAGCAGCCACTCGAGTTCCCAAAATCGAACGCTTCGCTATGCGCTTTCCCGTCGACATGGCAAACAATTTCTTCAAAGATACCTTTCACGGAATCCCGCGAGAGCAGTCTTACTCACATCTCCTCAGTCCACTTCAAGCACCACTGTCACTCCGGCGCAGCCCTTCCCCGAACACCGTCGAACGACAAAGATCCAGCTACGCCAAGCGACGACCTCAACAGACGTCCTCCCTCACCCGCCCACCTCTCGATCAGCTGTGAGCCACAGCGCCGCTCGGATCAGCTGA